>JACJUY010009443.1:0-15801 GCA_014220935.1 Platorchestia sp. MABIK | reverse complement strand
CGATCATGTGAACCATAACCTCATTGTGATAAGACTTTATTAATGAGTAGTAATGAATTTAGGTGCAAGTTTATCACCTCTCATTTCAGCATTGAACATCATTAATCGTACCTAAAGCGTCTAGAACGACTCTCGTCGACTAAAATCTACTCGCTCCTAGTACACGAGCAAAGTTAATTAACAGACGGAATATAATCAAACATCATGAATCATCATTTGACATTGCTGACATTTCGAGGCCCTACAACGTCTTGAAAGCAAAGGAGACGAGTTCTTTCGAGTACCGGTTTCATAATTTGAAACTTCAAAGTTTTAGCAATGAGATCTTCTGTGAAATGCTACTCGAAATGAAATTTTTGCTTACATCGTTCGTTTCCAGGCTCCACTACTACCATCACCACTGAACTATCCATGACCGCTTCAAGGATTCTGAAAGATTCTTGGATTCTGTGATTCTTGGATCACAATGGAAATTCTAGGTCGGGTGTAGTGCGAGAATGAGTCTGGCTATCATAACAGTCTAACGTTCAACTTCCACACAGTCTTCGCTATAACATGGACTTGAACGGCCAAATTTCGTCCCTATCATGGATGCAAACATCTATCCATTTGAATGTCCAAATTTGAGAAGGAAGTCCAGACGTCCCAATACGTTCACAAGTTAAGATGGTGCAAATGGATTAGTCTTCCCGTACAAACAAATGGTATTTGATCCACGTATATTTCTCTCAACGTATACGTAGTCAACGTAAACTTCATTGGATACTTCCCCAAGGCGATCGCAGAGGAAATTTCACAGTAAAGTATGCGAGTATTCGTTTCGTCGTCCAGAGGCATGCATGTACTAGCAGCGACATTCAGATTTTTTCCGTCAGATCTCGACCCAGAAATTCAAGGCTAGAGCCCACATCAGCTGTGAAGACGTTATCTATCAGTGGCAACAAAGGCCATTTCTATCGAGAGACGTGAATGCGCGACAAGGTTATGAACTCGTAACACAAGACAAAGAGGATTCTTCATGACATGAAAACACGCTGCCGTTATCAAAGTTTATCCCCTATTTCTCTGCAGCTAGCTTTTTGGCGTAATCATATTTTTCCAGGGATTAGATAAAGCGGGAAAAGTTAGGGGTTCTCTCTCACCTTTCTTGCTGTGCAGTCACCGTGGCCAAGTGGTTAAGAACGCGCCCTTCACGGGAAGGTGTCGGCAGTTCGAATCCTACAATGCCGCCCGGTGTTCCTAGCCGTTGGGAGAAGAGAGAACTCTGCCACAATTCGCCCCTACCGGTTGTCGAAAATGGGTACCAGCTTAACCGGGCGTAACTGCCATTGTGTCCTGGTGTTGGTCCCAAGGCATTTGGAAAACCGATGTACAAGATTTGGATTGAGCTCCATTGGAATAAAGAGTTTTTTATCGTATCTTTACCATTCACTGTGACTTTGCCATCAAAAGCCTTAGAAAAAGTTTCATGGTTTTCAGATGTCCGTTCAGTTTATTCCAACTCAAGACTACATGTTGTCAATAATATTTCCTAATCAAAACAGAGAAGCACAAAAAAATAAGGGCAATCATACGCGAAATTTTCAATCCAGTCAAATTTAATTTTAAAAAAATGACGATAAAATGCCATTAGCTATCTTTATCTGCCTAAAGTGATCTCGCTACATGTTAGCAAGTTTACCGATTTTGGAATTCTCTACAACTTGCTGATCAAAGCAAAACACTCACTGATCAATTTTAGAGTCACGGGGGTCTCTGCGTACAAACTTGGAAGCTGTTCCTGTGGTCGTCTTCCATATTAATCTTTAAAAATTTCTCCTGCTTATATTTATCATTCGTAAGGGTCATTAAACATTGCCCAATTATTTAATGCTTTGAAATATTAGATTCAAGTTACAAGTCCATCACCTTTCACTTGGACATTTTTCCGCATCGACTGATAAAATTAGGAAGCTAAATTAGCCAATTAACACTTGAAAATTTACGATTTGTTATTGCTGAGCGTAGGGCGGTTTCTATGATTTTCTGGTTATAGAGGATGTGCTTCAACGCCTCGGAAAAATTATGAATCAAATTGAAATATTTAATATTTTCCTTCTCTTGAATACGGTGCCTGTAGCTTATCATGAAATCGCTGTGTTCTATTTTCAGTGCCTTATCGTACACAGATTTGTTGAGTTTATGAAGCTCTACTAGACGTTCAGTAGGTAATCCCCGTATTCGCTCTATTGGAACGGTGAGCTCGAGCACAATTTTTTCATAGAGGCTCGTAAACGTGTAGTATTCAGCGCTTGTTTTAGATTCTAACACTCTTTTATTCATTTGACCGAGACGTTGCAGGACTATTTTGAGAAGGTTTTCCAGATGCAGCATTTCGTCATGCAGATCCATTTCGCTGAAGAAATTGAAATTCTGAAGCGAGCTCGTAGCCATCTCGAGCCAGTCCACTTGACTCCACGCTGGAAGCATCCTTGCTAGTGTCTCTGGCCTGAAAGTGAAGTCTATTTTTAGAAGGTTACAAGGCACGAATTTTTAACAATCTAAACACCTTTTGGTTAAATAAAATAGTGTATCTGACAGACGTATAGGAATGATCTTCGGCCACATATACATAATGCTTGATTTTAAAGAATTGAAAAATCGTCCATTAGTTTCTAAACGGTTTGGAATTGGTTGCTAAAATTTGTGCTGGTTTATGACTGACTTTTGTAAGAGTACGTATTAAATTGCAATCAAAGCATATAATTTTTTTCATTACGAATGAGACTGACGTTATTAAGGTCATTGGGAAAGGCTTTCTTTTCGCTATAGTGCATGGAGACAGAAAGAAATGTTAATAATAATGAACACACCGATTATCGTGAAAGCAAGCTACACTAATTTGAAGTGTTTCGAAACTAAGGATTACCTCTATCATTACATCATATTTCAACCCGTTCGCTGCCGCGCAACGCGCTTACGTTAAAGCAGTCTCGTTTTCAGTAAGGTTTCAAATATCAAACCTTGAATACCACTTAACTGACCAAAAAAAAAAACAACTAGCTTTTATAAAAAGCGTGATAATGCAACAGCAAGATATGTTAACCATACTTAAATCTCTTTAAAAAAGCGCTCAAATAATTAAACGAGCAATCCACGCCGACACACTGTCAACGTGATAATCCCAAATACACTTTGAAAACGTAGAAGCCACACGTTTCAAGGTCAGGAACAATACAAACCCTACGTAACTGTAACCTTATACTAGAGTACCTTTGATTCCCACTCAGCCATCGAACCAAAACCAATATTCTTTACCAGCACACAGGGTTATCATTGTATGCAACATATACAGGTACAGTTGTTCACCTACTGGACGAGTGAAAGAAGTAATCCACCGGAATCCGGTGAATCCACCATGTGGTCACCGAACTGATGCGTAAACCGAGCAATTTCAGGTCAATGGGTTGCATTAATTAAAAGGAAGGTTGTGCTGGGCGAAGGGGACTGCAACTTGCATGTCAGTTAAGCAGTTAACTTCGCCTAATTGATGATTGTCAAGTAGGTTGAAAATCTGGATATTTTTTCATTGGAACACAGTCCGAGCAAATTTTTTTGGAGTCCTCTCAAGTTTCAAACGTCGTTTGAAACAAACTAGTTTTAGGTATTTTTTCAACTGCCTGCAAATGAGGATTTGTTTTTCAGGCTGTTGGTGTAACATAGTTTATTATCCGTACTTGGTTGGGTTTCAGAAGTAATTAGATCAAGTTAAATATTAATTCAAGCCTCCCTAGCCACACAGAAGGCGTTCTAAAGAGAGGAAGGAGGTTGGCTCTATTTAGAATGGAGTTAAGGGAACGCCCAATCTATGCACTAGGTGCAGGGAAACGGCAATTTGAGAAAGAAGTTCGTGGGTGAAGCTTAAAGTTGAAAACTAAAGAAGTAGGGGGCTGAAAAACAGGACAGCAGTGAACCTAAAAGCAATGGCCCGAATCAAAGCAATGCACAGATTCTATTTAAGAAAAGGAAAACTTACCAAACTCACCTCAGGATCTCACGTATCCCCCCAGAGCGCTCATTCCCATGTATAGATTCAAGAGTTCTATGAATTTTTATTCAAAATATCGTATTGGATTAACCCAACACCACAATTTAAACGACCAACTAGAGAAAAATCATTCGAATTTCATTCAGAAAGCAAGTGAGTACAAAACTCACTAAAGGCCTCAGCTACACCGATGCAAGTTACTTGTAGCGCACTCCATGTGAAGGAAACAAGAAAAGCTCTCAATTTCTCACAGGATTGTCACGTAAATTGTGTTACATTAGACTTAAAATCTTTCAGCATAGAAATCTAAGTACGATGACAAATAACTGAACGTTTATTACCTCACTCACGTATTTCTCTTCCCTATTGGCCTTCTGTGCAGCTGTCGAGCGGACCTCACAGATTTGAAACTGGGCTACATGACTCGCTCACATGACATCGATCTTTTTCTTCACTAAAGCAAATTCGGATTAGGTCGGCCTACATCAACAGTTACAGAGACCCATTTATTGAAGTAGTGAAACCTCATATTCTATGACACAAGTGCATGGATGGTATTCATAACTTACAGTTTACGTATTTTTTTCTATTTTTCAGGCGCTCCTGGGAAGCTGAACAAATGAATGAAAGACTTTGTTTCGCAGTTGCGAGATACTTCAAGACTTTATGTCTAAAGAAAAAGAATTCCCGCATATTTCATGGTTAAATAATTTAAGCAAGGGTCTCCAAACTTTTCGATGTAAGGGCCACATATATTTCCCACAGTCATACGGGCCGAAGAAATAACAAATAAAAAAACAAATCAGTGCCGACGGTAATCAGTCTAACGATTGTTCTTTTTTCAAGACCACCACAGAGGGATTTGTTTGGCGGACAGGATGAAATTATTCGGCGAGCCATAGTTTGGAGATCTTTGGGTTGAAGGATGACTTGGCGCTGCCAGATTTATACAAAAACAGTCGCTGTTGCACTGAAGTAATAATTGAAAGCTCCGTTTTCAGTATTTACGATGCACAAGGTGAGCTTGAAGCTTCCACATGCTTGGAAACGCCTACATTTCTATTCTCACGCAATAACCTTAACTGTTGTGTATGTCAATATTTTACGCGGGGTTTGCTGGGTCGATTATGCATCAGACTTTGCTGCCATCGTTACAGCAGAGTTCATCTTTCTTTGGGTACTCTTTCTCTTAACGTACAGCGATGTTCCATGATTGCATCCCTTTGGGGGAAACAACTATTGTGTCTGTGAGAATTCGTACTCCCAGGGAGAAAATGTGAGGTCCCGGGCTGAGATTAAGGTAGGCTTTTTTGTTGTATATAATAGGCTTATTCATAATTGATCATAATTGACTTTATGTAATATGGAATTTTAAACTTCAGTTTAATTCATTGCTGGAAACGTGTAAAGTAAGCAACCCTAAGGGCTGGGACATGCCCCGTCATCTACGCTGCGCATGACGCCTGATCCAGCACCTAGGGAGATTTTCATGCGTCTGCTAATTCTTCAGCTACGTAGAGTTTTTTTTTCTCCTCTGTTCTTTGGAGAACATTTACGAATTCATACCTGCGTATTTGTACTTTATGATTATTTGTAACATTTTAGTTGCTTTGAAAAATTTAATTTTTTGTAAGAAAAAGAGATTAGTGTACTGTTCTCGGAGGAGGCGGATGTTTTCCTCTCATAATGTTCGCACATCAGAGTTTCAATTCATCGCAAGGAATAAGTATAATTTCTGATTTATAATCCCTGAAATATTTAGGTGTTCCAACTTTATGAACTCGCTTGACTGTACATGAGCATGGCTATGCTGTGATCACTCATAGATACAGTTATTGTGTCTATGAGAATAAGCGCTCGTAGGAGACAGGAGCATCAAGTTTACACCATTAACAATCAAAAAGCAATGAAATTAATCAATTACTATTCATGTTTACCTAAAGTAGAAGTGCACAAGTTACGAGGTAAACCAACATATGCTCAGTAGCTTAGTTCCCCACTATTTCAATTGCACTTAAAAAACACGTTCACAGCATTTTCACGGTTGATCAACTGTTGGTTTGGTTAGGTTGTAAGTAGCAGAATTGAGAAATCTGCTTCACTGCTTGAATCCTTCATAAAAAATACAAAAAATACAATCTCATGACATTTAATTTCGTATNTAAGTTATTTTCGCAGGGTCGCAAAACAGGTGTAATTTAAATACTTTATACCGGTACGTGAATGAGCAATTTACCTAGTATTACACGCATGTCCCACTACGTAGGGAACGTGTTACTGCAATATTTTCATGTCATTTCACTGGGAATTAACTCCTACTTCATTTGACAGTGTCACAATTCGATCGCCGAGGATATTCTACAGTGGAGTACTCCATTTTATCCGTTTCGTCTTCCATGCATTTACAAGCAAGAACATTCGTCCGGTTTCTTATGTTTGATTTCAACCCAGAAATCCAAAGCTCGAGCCCATTTCAGCTGTGATGAAGTTATTTTTCAGTGACGACTGCGGCCATTTCTACCGAGAGACGTGAATGCGCGACAAGGTTGTGAACTCTTCACACAAGGGAGAACATATGACCTTGATAATTATTTGTAAAGTAAAATCCCGCAATCGCTATCAAAGTCTCTCTCCTATTTCTCTGCAGCTAGCAATTTGGCTAAATCTGCGTAATCTTCGACTTTTTCTGGGTATATAATAAAGCTGTGGAAGTCGAGGGTTCTTGCTCAACCTTCTTAGCTGTGTGGGCACCGTGGCCAGGTGACCAAGAACGTGCCCTGCACGGGAAGGTGTCTGCAGTTCGAATCTGTGCAGTGCCGCCAGACGTTTCTCCCAGTTGGGAAAAGCGAGCTCTGCCGCAACTCGCCACTCTACCCAGGTGTCGGAAATGGGTACCGACTTGACCGGGGGTAGCCGTCATTGTGTCCTAGTGTTGGTCGCAAAGCATTAGAGTTGTGATGTACAAAATACCAATCAAGCTTCAGTGAAATGAGGCGCGTTTTTTCTCATATGACCATTCGTGGTTTACTTTACCATTAAAAGCCTTAGAAAATGTTACAATTTCTCAGATGTCCGTTGAGGTCATTTTAACTCAAGACCACATGTTAGACACACGTCTTGAACAAAACAGAAAAGGGGGGCCAACACTAGGGATAATCATACGCGAAATTTTGAAACCAGTCTACTTCAATTTAAAAAATTCTAGGATTATAAAATCTTGGCAATTCCTATCTGCCTAAAAATTCCCACCACTTGTTTGCAAATTTTCCAATTTTGGATTTTTTTTACAACTTGCCGATCAAAGCAACACACTTATTCGTCAATTTGCAAGCTCCCGCGGGGGTCTCTGCCTAAAAAGTCTCAGGCTTGTCTTGCGGTCGTCTTCCATTTAGAACACGTGAGATTATTTTATACTGGTTTTAATGATCATCTGAACGAATCATCTTATAATGATGGTCTGATCGAATCTCGATTTATAATGATTATGGTCCGAACGGGTCGTTGCCCGTTTATTTAGTGCTGTGATATATTTTCGATTCATTAGTTAGCAGTTTATATCTTCTCACTTTGAAAATCTTCGCAAACTAAAATAACAAATTTACACCTAATAATGTATTACTCTCATATTGAGAGAGCGCATCACGGATTCTATGATTTCTAGGTTATTGATGACGTGCGCCAACGTTTCACAAAAATCACCACTCATGTCTGCTTGTGTAAGATTTTCATCTATTTCAAGTCTGTGCCTGTAGGTCATCATGATATCGCTGTGGTGTATTTTCAGGAACTTGTCGTAAACTGAATAATAGAGTTTATGAAGATCATCTAAATCTTCATCAAGTAATCCCTGTACTTCCACTATTTGAACGGTGAGCTGAAGCAAAACATTTTTGAGTAGGCTCATAAACGTGTAGTATTCAGCGCTTGTTTTGGAGTCTAACAAATTCTCGTCCATTCGAGAGAGACGTAGCTGGATTCCTCTGAGAATGTTTTCCTGATGCAGCATTTTGTCATGCAGATCTAGGTCGCCGGGGAAGCTGAAATTCTGAAGCGTGGTCGTAGACATCTCAAGCCAGTCCACTTCACTCCAATCTTCTTCACTCGAAGAACCTTCATGCAGCATCGCTAGTCTATGGCCTGAAAGTGAAGTCCATTTTTACTTGTTTGCGAGGCACGAACTTCTGATTATCTGAAAACCTTTCGGTTAAATAAAAAAATCGATCAGACAGACATGAAGGAATTTTCTTCAGCCACATGCTATGCTTCATTTACAGGAATTAAAAAATCTTTCCCACTTGTTTCCTCAACAGACAGGAATTGGATGTTAAGAGTTGTGCTGCTTTATGAAAGACTATTCCAAGAGTACCTATTCAATTGCAATCATACCAGCTAATTTAGTGGAGTACAAGGACCGACGTTATTCGGTTTATTGGAAAAGGCATTTTCTGGGCTATGGTTTTGGAGACAATAATATTGATAATAATGAGCATACCGATCACCGTGAAGTTGAACTAGACCAACGACGACTGCAATCTGTACACCATATTACAACGCGTTCGCTGCCGTGTGACGCGCATACGCTAAGTTTCTTGTTACGCAAAGTTGCAAGTGCTTTAGATTAAAAACGACTTCGCTGTTAAAAACCTAATCTTTCCAAAGAAGCGTGATAATGCAATAGCACAATATTTTACCTTGCTCAGGTCTCTTGAAAATAGGTTCAAATAATTTACATCCTGTTTATCTTCACCGGTTCGTAAATGAACAATATACGTTATGGGACTCTTTTGTCCCAACACAGTTAACTATAGTTAATCCTCAATACGGTTTGGAAGCGCAGAAGCAAACTGTTCAAGGTCAGGGTCAATATTGATTTTAGGCCTTTCACGGAAATTAAACATTCTGTTCCGAACAATCACTAAAGGAACACATTTAAAAAGGTTTTACATGAATGACGTTCTGCTCGCTGATGCGTTATTTTCGAGATGTAACAATAATTATGTTCAGATAGGAATAACATTATATGGTCGGTTGCTTAGTCGCCGCATCGTTGGGTCACGCCCACATTCTTGGCGGGAAACACCCACTTTTTGCGCGGGAAAAAATTGCGTCGGTTTGGGTAAGTTAAGATAAGCTATTTCAGGTTTATTTATGTTATTTTAGGCAAGTTTATTTAACTAACCGAACATAACCTACCCAACCTCACCCATCGATACGTCAATACCGTATTANAGACATCTCAAGCCAGTCCACTTCACTCCAATCTTCTTCACTCGAAGAACCTTCATGCAGCATCGCTTGTCTATGGCCTGAAAGTGAAGTCCATTTTTACTTGTTTGCGAGGCACGAACTTCTGATTATCTGAAAACCTTTCGGTTAAGTAAAAAAATCGATCAGACAGACATGAAGGAATTTTCTTCAGCCACATGCTACGCTTCATTTACAGGAATTAACAAATCATTCCCACTTGTTTCCTCAACAGACAGGAATTGGATGCCAAGAGTTGTGCTGCTTTATGAAAGACTATTCCAAGAGTACCTATTAAATTGCAATCATACCAGCTAATTTTGTGGAGTACAAGGACCGACGTTATTCAGTTTATTGGAAAAGGCATTTTCTGGGCTATGGTTTTGGAGACACAATAATATTGATAATAATGAGCATACCGATCACCGTGAAGTTAAACTAGACCAACGACGACTGCAATCTGTACACCATATTACAACGCGTTCGCTGCCGTGTGACGCGCATACGCTAAGTTTCTTGTTAAGCAAAGTTGCAAGTGCTTTAGATTAAAAACGACTTCGCTGTTAAAAACCTAATCTTTCCAAAGAAGCGTGATAATGCAATAGCACAATATTTTACCTTGCTCAGGTCTCCTGAAAATAGGTTTTCAAATAATTTACATCCTGTTTATTTTCACCGGTACGTAAATGAACAATATACGTTATGGGACTCTTTTGTCCCAACACAGTTAACTATAGTTAATCCTCAATACGGTTTGGAAGCGCAGAAGCAAACTGTTCAAGGTCAGGAACTATACAAACCCTTTTAAACTGAAACTATCTACTGAAGTACCTTCGATTTTCAGCCTGTCATCGAACCAAAACCAATTTTTCAACCATCACAGTGCTCCCATTGTATTTAACATGAAGGCAGAGTTCCTCACCTACTATACGAGTATAAGATGTAAAACTGCACTCCTCCCGGAAGCGGGTTAATCGGCCATGGGTCCACCGAACTGATGTGAAAACCACATCATTTTATGTCAGTAGGTTGTGTTAAAGAGGGTTGTTCTAGGCTAAGGGGATTGCGACGTCAAAATTAGAGGAACAGCTGACTCCTCAGATAGCGATAAAGGTTGAAAATCTGGACAGGTTTCCGAGTACCATAGGAGATAAATTTTAAGCGCAATAGCCCACTCTACCCAGGTGTCTGAAATGGGCACCGGTCTTTGACCGGGGGAAAGCGTCGTGGCGTCCTGGTGTTAGTTAAAAGGCATTTGAAAAACCAATGTATAAGGTGATATGTATCATGCTTCAATTGGAAATAAAGCATCCGTAGATGCCGATGTTTGTTATTTATTTGTTATTGAACACCGCCCGAGCTAATTATTTCATGGTCACTTTAATTTCGCAACCCCGTTTGAAAAAGGTTCAAGGAACTTTTACAACTGCCAGCATATTTCAATTTAATGTTCAGGATGTTGGTTTTAGTTCATTAGCCGAATTCGGCTAGGTTAGCGAAATCGTTTACTTCGACGTTCATTAGGACTAGCGGATTATATTAAATATTAATTCAAGCCTTCCTTGCCACACCGAAGGCGTTCTGAAGAGAGGAAAAGGGATGGCTTTTAGTGTGGAAAGAAAAATTTTGCCAAATGTATGCTAGAGGTGCATAGAAACGGCAAGTTCAGAAAATTTCGTGGATAAGTTGAAGTTGAAAAAGAAAATGGCAGGTTCTGAAAAACAGGACACCAGCGAGGCAAAAAACGTTAAGCCCAAAACAAAGCGAAACACCGAGTCGATTTTGAAAGAAAGAAAACTTGCCAAATTCACAGCACAGGATGACATTTCTCCCGATTTCTACTTCAATGTGCTCACGGAATTTAGAAATACGGTTCCCAAGAATCCCTAAAAGTGCACACTTAAAATTGTTCGACACAAATGACATTTTACTCCCTGATGAAGATAATTTCCGAGTTCTAGCATGAATTGCGTTCAGTTAAAGAACGACATAGTCGGCTGCGTCGTACCTTCAATGTTGAAACACGAGCGGTATTTTGGCGGAAAGCAGCAGCAGTGTCGATATAGCCAAGCTAAGTTAAGACTTCAAGTTTGTTCAGATTAACATTTTTTAACTAACCTAATCTAACCTATCATCACGTCAATACTGTATTTGAGAATATTTACGCGTCCGTTTCATAGTTATATACGACATTCCTACAACCTCTGTTCAATAACAGATAACGCGTCAGCGATCTAAAGGTCTCTAAAATTTTCGTTCTTTCGTGATTCTTTGGGACAGACTTTAACTTCCATGAGCGTATCAAAGTAAATATTGACCCACATATCCTCCCAGAGTGATCAATCCCATGTGTAGGTACAAGAGTTCTACCCCATTAGGTAATTTGGACCCACGACTTCGTACGAGAGCCTGCAAATTAGTAGTAAAATGCCGACAGAGACGCTCCACTGCTGAAGTAAGAGCCAAAGAAACCCATATACAGCAATCTTACTAATTACATAGACAACTATTTCCATGAGAACTTTAAAGCTTGCACGTTCGAAATGCTTCTAGGGGATTTAAGTAATTGATCCTCCTACTATTCTTCGCACAATAGCATTTGATTACTCCAACATGATAATTTAAACCGTCGACTAGGTAAAACTACACTCGAGGTTCATTCAAACAAACAAACACCGGCATCAAAGGATACTTTATCTCCAATTTAAGCTTGATATACATCACCTTATACATTGGTTTTTCATATGCCTAATTAATTAACACCAGGACGCCATGACGCTTTCCCCCCAGTCAAAGACCGGTACCCATATCAGACACCTGGGTAGAGTAGGGTATTGTGCTTAGAATTTTGTTCTCTTACACCCAACAGAGAAAATCGCCACCAGCGCCGAGACTCGAACCCGCGTTTCCCGCACGGAGTCAGGTCCTAAAGACACACGGCTATAGGGCGAGCAGAGGGCAACGTGTACGCAATTGAATCCCAGCACTAACTGCACCAATGCAGATTACTAGTAGCGCACTCTTCGTGAATGAGAGATGGTGAGCCATCAATTTCTAAAAGGATTGTCACGTAACATGTGTTACAACTTCAGCCCTATAAATTTTCGGCACACCAAACCTTATATGATACATGACAGAGTGCTCGTGCGCCACTTACGTATTTCTATTCCTAGCGATCTTTATGACAGCTGTCGAGAGGATTGCACTCAACTGAAACTCGGCTGCATGGCGCGCCGACAAGACGTCGATCTTTTTCTTCTTCTTTAGAGTAAAATCGAATTAGGTCGGCATACATGAACCGTAATGGGACTTATTCAAGCCATAAGACTTCGTATTCTATGACACCAGTGGCTGGTATTCATGACTTACAGATTACGTTTTTTTTTTACCTTTATTTAGGCGATGCAGGGAAGCTAAAAAAATGAATGAATGACTTTGTTTCGCAGTTGTGAGACACTTCAAGACGTTAGGTACAAAGAAGAAGAATTCCTGCATGTTTCATTGTTAAATGATGGCTTGGCGCTGCCAGATTGATGTAAAAACATCTGCTCCTGCACCAAAGTAATAATTTCAAGCTTCTTTTTAAGTATTCATGATGCACAAGGTAAGCGTGAAGTTTCCATAATCTTGAAAACGCCTACATTTCTATTCTCAAGTAATGACCTTAACTGTTGTGTATGTCGATATTTTAGCGGGGTAGGGTTGCTAGCTTTAATAGCCCGCCGTTCTAGAGAAAACTCGGAAATAATTATACCTTCCTCGAGGAGGACATCTTCTCCAGGACCCTTTGACGTTTCGATTTAGCGCACCTTCTTATAACGTCTTGAAGAACTCTACAATGGTCTGCTGAAATCTACTCTCTCCTACTGCACGAGCCAAGTTGTCTGACGGAATGTGATTTTACAACATGAATCGTCATTTGACATTGCTGACACTTCGAGGCCCTAGAACGGCTTGAAAGCGAAGGAGACGAGTTTTTTCGAGTACAAGCTTCATGATCTGAAGTTGAAAAATTTGAGTAATCATAACTTCTGAGAAAAGTTACTTGAAACACGTTTTCTTTTCACTTCGTTTGTTTCCAGGTGCGTCTACTACCATCACTAGTGAACGATCCATGTCAGCTTTATTGATTCCGCTCGATCGACCTCGTNCTACTCTCTCCTACTGCACGAGCCAAGTTGTCTGACGGAATGTGATTTTACAACATGAATCGTCATTCGACATTGCTGACACTTCGAGGCCCTAGAACGGCTTGAAAGCGAAGGAGACGAGTTTTTTCGAGTACAAGCTTCATGATCTGAAGTTGAAAAATTTGAGTAATCATGACTTCTGAGAAAAGTTACTTGAAACACGTTTTCTTTTCACTTCGTTTGTTTCCAGGAGCGTCCACTACCATCACTAGTGAACGATCCATGTCAGCTTTATTGATTCCGCTCGATCGACCTCGTGTGTGATTCTTGGATCACAATCGAAACTCTAGGTCGAGTATAGTGCCTGAAAGAGCCGGGTTATCATCAGATCAGTCTAACGTTCGGTTTATAATTGATGCTCTAATGGGCCACACAGTCTTCACAAATACAGACTTGAATGGCGCAATTTCTTCCTCAACAGAGATGCAAGCACCTAGACATTTTGAATGCCTCAATTTGTAGGCGAGCCAAGACGACCCGATACGTTCATAAGTTAAAATGATCTTTATGAATTATTCATCCCGTTCAAAAACATCTGATCTGCGTATATTTTTATTCAACGTGTACGTAGTCAACGTATACTTCATTTAATACTTTCACAAGGCAACCGCTGTGGAGATTTCAAGTCAAAATATTTGAGTATCTCTGCACCGTCACCCAGGCATTGGAATGTACGGGCAGCAACATTGGTCAAATTTCTTTCGTCGAATCTTAACCCTGAAATTCAAGGTTCGAGCCCACATCATCTGTAAAAGACGTTATTTTTCAGAGGCAACAAAGGCTGGTTCTATCGAGAGATGTGAATGGGCGACAAGGTTATGAACTCGTTACATAAGAGTGAATGCATGGCCTCGAGTATTCTTTTTAAAATGAGAGCACGCTGTCGTTATCTAACTTTCTCCCCTCCTTCTCCGAAGCTAGTTCTTTTGCGTTATTTTCATATTGTTTCCGGGATTTGATTAAATAAAGCTGTACAGTTAAAGGTTCTCTCTTAACCATCTCTTTCCTAACCTTCCTTGCTGTGTTCTGCTCCTAATTTCTATCTCATCCTAGTGTAGAAGTACTTGGTATAGAAGTGCGAGTCAACGAGTTAATTGAAATATGCTTCACGCCCCTCAGCTGGGTAAATGTTGGTGTAGCAAAATCCTAGTAAACAAAGACGTCGAGGTAGTTCTTTGTCAGGTTACCATTCTCAGGAGAAAAAAAAAAATTCATTCAGTTTAGGTTTTATCGGTAATGCCTCATCAGACAGTAGCGTCAGCATGGCGTGGAGAAAGGCAATCGTGGCTGTAGTATTTGCAATCATTCGAAGAAAACAGTCAAATCATAGGACTACACCTAGCGTAAACGACGAGTTAAGAAATATTATGTTCACATGAATGTACTGTTGCTTGGGTGCGAAACTTTATAATCGAAAATGTTTTGTTCGTGCCTGCGCATGGCTGAAGTCTTAGGCCCATTTCACACTGAGTTAGCAAAACAGCATTTTCTAGCACGCTCACATGAGCTATCTAGCAGATGGTCTGCGAGGCTGGTAGGTAGGAATAGCACTATTACGAGGCGTTGCCTTCACACTGAACTCGAACGTTTTATCCAGCATCCAGCATGCAAGGTGACAATGCTATTCCTTCCAACCAGTCTCGCAGACCATCTGATAGGTAGCTTATGCGAGCTTGCTAGATGCTGCTTTGCTAGCTCAGTGTGAAATGGGCTTAAGCACACGACTATTTGGGGATAACCCGAGAATGGGCCACTTGGCTCGTTTCTGTTGCCCTTTTCTATTCTATTCCAAGTTCATCTGTGCAATTAAAGGATCTTCTTGCTTCTTACAGGGCTTCTTTTTCGTGTCTACCACAATGAAGACATGATCAACATTTCATACAAATGCAATTCAAGCGGCATTTCACTAGTTCAAAATTTTCGTCGGATAATAAAAGTTACGGCAACAGTTTTGAAGAAACAAATGTTTAGAATAGAGAATGATTTATAATAATAAGCTCTTTTAACGACCCTTTCGGTCATAATCTATTTAGCTGTCGCTTTGATGATCTTGCCATAATTAATAACGCATTTGGAGTTCAAGATTTCAGAAGTTTAGCGAACGTTGCACAGTGAGCGCCATGATCCAGAGATCCGTTTGAGCCTTTTTATTGTAAGTTTGTTACTTTAAGAGATACTATTAATGAGCAGGTAAACATTACAGCAAGTGGACAAGTTCAGGGTATTTCAGAATTGTAGCCCCCCGCATCAGATACAGGTTTGCCAGCGATTCAACTAAGACCACACTGTATGCCGAGTCTCAAAGTCTCACCATTAACCTTCATCTCCTCAAAGTTACAT
>JACJUY010009442.1:19883-33239 GCA_014220935.1 Platorchestia sp. MABIK | reverse complement strand
GAAAGCCTAATATAATAAGCTGAGAATACAGCGTTTTCCACGTTAAATTGAGTTAACGTGTTAATTAAAGACTGGCTCAAAGTCAGTCTTGTCTCTTGTTGGTTTCTTGTGGGAAGTTACAGCAATGTTCTTCTTTTAGCTTTGCCATCGCAATGTAACTGGAAAGCAAATGTAAAAGGTGAACGTATTCAAATGTGGAGACGAGTTTTATAATTTCTTGATCTAATCCGATGTTCTTTATTTTATTCTTGAATGCATAGCAACTCAATGCAGAAAACAAATATCTCACGTGGACATTGGAACATGTGCAGTTAATTAGAAATTCACTCAAGTCAACGGCCTGCGAGCGAGCTGGAAAAAAAATGAAAATACCGGTTTTAAGTGGCTTAAAAACATTGGGTAAATTTGTATTTTAATGCACTCACGGAAATTAAAAGATTCTGTTCCAAGGAATCACTAGAAGAACACATTCAAAAACGTTTTACATGAATGACATTCTGCTCGCTGATGCGTTATTTTCGAGTCATTCAACTTTGAAGTTATAAGAACGTCGTATATGAAAGTGAAGGAACGGCCACGTAAATATGCTGTAATACGGTATTAACGTACCGATGGGTGAGGTTAGGGTAGGTTATGGAAGGTTAGTTAAATAAACTAACCTAAAATAATATAAATCAACCTAAAATAGCTTACCTCAATACCCAAACCGAGGCTGTCATTTTCGCGCCAAGAAGTGGGTATGTCCTGATAGAAAAGCGGCGATATTGTTGGCGTGTCGCCAACAATGAGGTGACAAAGCAATCGACCATATAATGTTATTCCTGTCTGAACGAAATTAGTGTTATATCTCAAAAATAACGCATTAGCGAGCAGAATGTCATTCATGTAAAACGTTTTTCAATGTGTTCCTTTAGTGATTCTTTGGAAAGGAATTTTCAATTTCCGTGTAAGGCTTAAATTCAATATTGACCAAAACGTTTTGCACGAATGACATTCTGCTCGCTGATGAGTTATTTTCGAGATATAACAATATTTACGTTCAGATAGGAATAACATTCTATAGTCGGATGCTTAGTCGCCGCATTGTTGTCACGCCCCCTTTCTTGGCGGGACACGCCCACTTTTTGGCCGAAAATGAACAGTGTCGGTTTGGGTAAGTTAAGGTGAGCTATTTAAGGTTTATTCATGTAATTTTAGATTGATATATTTAACTAACCTAACATTACCCAACCTAACCTCACCCATCGTTACGTCAATACCGTATTACAGCATGTTTACGTGTCCGTTCCTGCACTTTTATGTACGACGTTCCTATAACTTCAAAGTTGAATAATTCGAAAATTACGCATCGTCGAGTAGAATGTCATTCGTTTAAAACGATTTTAAATGTGTTCCATTAGTGATTCTTTGGAACGGTATTTTTAACTTCCGTGAGCGCATTAAAATACAAATTGACCAAATATTGGGCTAAATTATTTTTGTATAGGGAAACTTTTCGAACAATGAGTTTCAAATAATCACACTTTAGTGAAAATCGAGTTTGAAAATATAGGAAAACAAGCTTCACGCCAATTTCGAGTTCATCCTGTTTTTCTCGTTAACGTTGAAGTGAATCACTTATCCATGAATTTTTTTGGTTAATATCTGATCAGTCATTTCGGGCAAAATTTGGAATACCTCATGTCTTGAAATTTGAGATGGACTTTTTAGGATTTTTGCTAGCGTGCAGTAGTTATTTTGGGTGTAAAAAACAATATATACACTCGCGAGCGGTGGCTTAGTCGATCTGAGGACCGTGACACCGAAGACAAATCGAATGAAAAAAATTCGGTGGCTACAAATTTCATTGTGCTGTTGTACGTCTGGATGTTTTGCGATGTGTGTATGGGAAGTCTGCATGGCATCATTGCTTTTTCGTAGCGTGCATTTTTCCTCTAAGTCGGATATTTACAGTCAATTTTAACTTGGGCTATTTTGTTGGGGTCAATATTGAATTTAATTTTCTCAACAACATTTGTAATTTCATTTCGAAATTTAGGTAATTGGAGAGATTTTAAGGCGTTTTACATGAATGACACTGTACTTGCAAATGCTTAGTTTTCGAGGTACAGCATAAATAACGTTCAGGTAAGAATAGCATTAATGTCAGTTTCGATATGGCTCTTCCTGCATTTCGCGGACGCGGACCACACGAAGTTTCTTGGCGGGAGACATCTGCCTCGGTATGGTTAAGTTAAGTTATTTAAGGTTTATATAGGTTAGTTTAGGTTAATTTGTTTAACTAACCTAACTTTACCTAACCTAACCTCACCTATCGTTACGTCAAAACCGTATTTCTGCTTATTTACCTGTCTATTTGTTTGGAAGTGTCCTTTTTATTTCAAGTTTTAGTGAGTGGGAGAAATGAACCATATTTCAAGTTTTTAAGTTTTGGTTTTATTGAGCATGATTTTAAGTTTTAGTGAGAGGAATAAATTATTATTTTAAGTATTAGTGAGTGGAAGAAAAACCATAAATTTAGGTATCACAAGGCACTACATTTCCTTTAAAAATTTGACTTGCATCTGAATTTATCAGTAAACCTCAAAATTTCTGTTTATTATTAAAATTTTTACAAGTTATCACTTTGTCTGCAGCATTAATAGCTAATGTCCAAAATCGAAACTTCATCTGAAATGCTTAGTGTTCCTTTCAGCGAAGAACAATGGTTGATAAACTTACAAGTTTTAAAACACATTTATGACACTTTGAGACGAGTTTGATGTCCAAAGTGTATGAAAAATGTGCTATTTTCTACGTGAAGCATCTGCACAAGCTGAAATTGATCCACACTTGGAAAAATTAAAACATGCCGCAGGTTGGTGAGCCACTCTTTTCGTTTTAGTTTTAAAGTTTCATGACTAAAAAATGCTTGCAACACTCAGTTTCCATGCTACGAAATTGTCTTCAATTACGGAGAAGTTCAATGTGCGTGTTCTTACACAAAGTAAGTTAGCTTTGCTATGTATTGCAGTGGTGTTAAGCTTACGAAAGCAGTCTTTGTTAGTTCTGAACTGCTGCTCTACAATTTAAACAATTTATTTACCACAGGTGATACAAAAGTAGATTGTTTCTTAGTCTAGTACAAATCACAGTTCTAACTCATGCCCCTTCAGGGGGATACAAACATTGTATCTGTGCGAAAAAACCGTCCCAATGGGGATGATGCGAAGTCCCGAGCTGAAAATTAAGTAACTATTTCTTTGATATAGAATAGGTTTTTTCATGTGTTGTGGACCATCGCTGTTGAATCACTGCTCTGCTTTTTTCCGCACCTAATACTGCTTTTGCAACCTTTATCTTGTTTCGTATACTTCTTTCAATTTTATTGTTTCTAAGCTCAGGGTGAGGGGATACCTTGTCCATAGATTCCCGCGTTCCCTTAATTTCACTTCGAATACAACCTTCCTCCTTTCTCAAACGGGAACACCTTTGTTGCGGTTAAGAAAGCCTGAGCTAGCTAATGATGTTTTCTCATTTTGTAGGTTATCAAATCTTAACTCTATAATTTATTTTTCTTAGCAAAGAAGTATTTTTATGTAATTATGATGTTTTGGTGACACCTATGAAGCAGCGTTATGCTGGGTACATTGCGAAGTAAATGTTAAAACATCTAAAAATATGATGGTAGAAATTCCATTTATTCTGGGTAGGAATTCCACATTCCACCTTTAAAGCATTGTCAGCAAACGTAGGTAAAGGAGTATTGGGTTTTCAAAAATCGACAATGACGTTTGATCAGAATAGCGAAAACTTACAATGCGAGCGATATAATTTGTTTCTATTTGTATATGGTAAACATTCATAAGTGATATGTTAGAATAATCTATTGCGAGAGTTGAGAAACTCAGAACATGTGTGATCATTTGTACTCATTGGGGTCACAAATCGCACGGAATTTTTCCTAGGAATTTAATCCTAACTCGAGTTACTTGGTACATTTAGATAGGCGGACCTCGGGTAAATGTCAGTCTATTTATAGAATAAAAGGTGGTATGGTGGGACTGAGTGCATCTCATTATTCGGATCTACGATTCTTTTTCCTTCTCGACGATCTTAACGCAATGTCTCAAGATAGCACAGTTCCTACGGTTGATAATGGCCTAGCGCCTCCTTGTATCTGGACTGACTATTCTTTTTTCCTTTCTCGACGATCTTTATGCAATGTCTCAAGACAATATGCTTCTAATTTTGAACTTCCACCATCGAGAGAACTAACAAAGTTCATCGGCTTCTGGATTGTCTCTAAGGCCACTGAAGCAGAAACTTGTCTTCACGTGCGAGGTCTTGGATCGCCAGATAGTCCACTTTGGGCATAAATATGGCTTGTGACGAGTTCATAGCTTCTTCGACTGGTCTTACAATGCGATGTTAAAAATATACATATGCGGAGAATGTTGCTGGATGCTTTGGCTGAATCGGAGTTCCTGGACGGGTTTTCCTCACTTGAGGTTCTAGCATCGTGAGAGAAGCTTGCTTCAAGAGTCTTCGGCATTCTACACACGAGGTAAAGATTGACGAAATCCTTTTCTTCTTGGCTGATTAGTGCTTATTACAAAGCGTAGCTGAAGCTACAGTTTTCTGTTCCTATTTCAGTGCTACGCCAAGGGATCACTCCAAACAAAATGAAACTTGAACGAAACTATAATTTTATATTTTACTTGTAAGTGATGTTAGTAAGCGTTTGATCGCTTCACCCATTTAAATGTAAAAGTACAGAATACGCGAATTCAATCGGGTGCTTACGGCGTTCTCAATTTAGATCTTTAGCAATTTGTTCCAGAGATAGATCTGAAATAGAGAATTTCTGAACAATTTATTTACCTCAGGTGATACAGAGGTAGAACGTTTCTCAAGTTTAGTACAATGGTCAAATTTGAGTAAAGCTACCTGTGGGCCCGAATAAATTCAGCGACTTCTAGGGCATCCTGCCATCAACGTTATTCTGAGGTGTACAATAATGTTTAACCTAATTCACTTAACCTAGTTACGCATTAGACTGATAAATAAGATAGTTAACTCCTTCCCCGGCAGAACGTGTATACACGTCTTCACAAAATGTTCTTTTTTCAGTCTTCGACGAGTATACTCGTCTAAAGCTTTACCTTAAAAAACCAACTACATACGTATATACTCGTCGATTTTAAGCCTTTGTAAGCCATTCTACGTGTAAAACGAGTATTCTCGTCAAATCATACGCCTGGCAGAGGCGATAGGGTAGAGCTGTGGGATTTCGAGGACATTGTTAGTAGACTTGCTCCGACAGCCATTGACGTCAGATGGGTGTTGTTGGCATCCACATTTGCATTCATTTTTTTGTAGCATTTTCAAGTGTTACACCCCAAATGTCTAGTTCAACGGAAGTGAGTGAATATGAACCTTCCCTCAGAAGCTTGAATACTTCTGATAACTCTGCCAGTTCATCAGACAATGACTATTTCCTAACAAGTGAGGTTTTACTATATAGAACCAAAATAAAAAATTAGTCTGAAAAAAAAAACGTTGTAACAAAAAAATTGTTGGGGAAAGGGTTAACTCGATATTGGGTGCTTCATTTAGCAAAATAGCTTTCTATGGACTAGACGTTAACAGTATATTCTTAAATTGATTTAAGAGCAGACTGAAGATCAGCGATATTAACCACGACAAATTGCATTATCAGGACCAGTCATGTAGGAGACAAGTTTTTTTTTAACACTTTATGAGATTTTCTTTGTTAAAATCACCTCTTACGATATTTTCCATGATATTTTTAGTATTTAGGTTTGTTCTATCTTCACTGTAACAATCGTATAAGAGTAGGCTAGATTTGTTTCATCTTCACTCTGACAATCGAACAGGAGTGATGCTAATTCGTTAACGATGAACCTCTTTTTTACGTATGGCTTGCGCTGCATTAAACTGTCTGACTTCCAAGTAACATAATTCAGGCTCATCACCTCACTTTTTACTCAAGCCTGCTTGTAGATGGTGTCTTGACGACCCTGTTACCGGTATTTCAACGAGATTGTGCCAATTTCTTTTCTGCACTTCCAGTGTACTTGTTGCCTTTCTGAAATTCAGCATATCGCATGCACTATTTTCTCACTAGCATAAGCGTTTTGCGGACATGGTATAGGTAGCATATCTCTCATGGGGCTACACCTATTGTATCAATGAGAATTAGCCCTCCTAGGAGGAAGATGTGAGGTCACAAGCAAAGGGTTAGGTAGTTTTTTCTTGTGTTGAAATAAAGTACGTGTTTTATTTTGGTAAGGATTTCTTTTCAGTTTATCTAGTGTTTTTTCAGTAACTACTGCCACCTTTCAAATTCGTTGTCTTGTTTCGTGAACTTCTTGCGGTTTATAAACGTTTAGTGTGCAGATAGACCATGTGCATAGATTCCTGTGAATTCTATTCTTGTGAATAGAGGCGGTGCCTCTATTCTTTCTTTCTTGTGAATATCGTCCCCTCAGGGGAATACAACTATTTTATCTATGGGAATTAGCGCTCCCAGGAGGACTATGTGAAGGCCCGAGAATAGGGTAGGTATGTATAGGCTTTCTTTTTGTTAAAATAGAATAGGTTTTTGTTTTGTTACGGACCATCTTTTTTCGGTTCACTGCTGTCCTGTTTTTCAGCTCCTACTACTTTCTTCCTCAACTTTTTCTTCTTTCATGAATTTCTTTCTTAGCTTACTGTTTCTATGCACCTTGTGCATAGATTCCGCGTTACCTCAACTCTATGCTAAATGGTGCCTTCATTCTCCCTCTCTTGGAACATCTTTGTCGTGGTAAAGGGAGGCTAAAACTTTCTTATAAAATAATAATAACTTGTGAATATCGTTATTGTGGTAAAGAAGGCAGAAATTAATTATAATCTAATCTCATTGTAGTTAGCAATAGATTATTTTCTATGCCAAACATTTTCACCAGCACTGTGAGTCGTAACATTCATTTCACTCCCTGATGTATAGCATTGGCACATTATTGACAATTAAATGTCTGAAGTTTTTCTAAATTCATACACACTTTCTATCAAATAAATTTACTAAATATATAAGTCATTCGAACTGATGGCATTTGGCGAGCGTTGTGCGCACTGTTTTCTGTTCGTATTTTTCTCATTATTCTATAATTTTTGCGTTTATTCCGTGCTCATTTTATCGACAAGAATTTACGCTACCAGGGGGAATATGCGAGGTTCCGAGCTAAAGGTTACATAGGCTCTCCTTTTGACGAAATTGAATAGTTCTTTTTTTACGGACCATCGTTCTTCGGTTCACTGCTGTCTTGTTTTTCAACACCCACTACTTTTTTCTCCAAGTTTTATCTTGTTTCATAAACTTAGTGCAAAGATTCTGCGTTACCTTTTAAGTCCTCATTAAATGGTGCCTTCCTCTTTTTGGAACGGCTTTGTCGCGGTTAGGGAAGCTCAAACTAGCATTTTAATTCATTTATTTTTTAATTTAATTCATTCTATGCACCCATTTCACATTCATTTGAGCATCCTTTGCAGGTAATTCCTGCATCATTATTCAGGTTCAGGTATCGTAACACAATAAAATATCGAGTAAATTTTTGCGATGAGGCAAGTTGTCTACCTGAAATTCAACGCCATTTCAGCGAATTCTACATCACTTATTCTCTATTTCTACTTTTTACGAGCTTTGATACGTGAGGTAGATATTCAAATCTACTGTTAATTAAAACAGGCTTCCAGAGCAGCATCTACGCGGGGCTGGTGGCATTTGATGCCCTCATGGGCGGGCCCGGCCGTAGTGCGCAACGATCTCTAACCTTCACTGCGACGGAATTTATGCTGAAAGTTTCACCAAATGTCGTTGTGATACTTCGGTTTTGTGTAGGATGTAAAGTGCAGTAAATATGCGTGTTGAGGAAATGCAAACGAGGCAAAATATATTAAAGTAGGGGCAGAAAATAGGAGTTGCGTTGTCAGAGGTGTTCGTGCGTAAACTGGGTTATGCGAGTTATTTTCACGAATTAAATTACTGCTCTCCCCACGTTCATATTATATCGCGTCACATGCCTTTTATGTGTCCGGTGTTTCGCGATTCAAAATCTAAACGCATACAAATTTATGATTGTCGGGAAATTCTTGGTTTTACATTTCAAAATGATGAGTAAACAAACTGGGCTTCAATCCCTCAGGGGGATACAAGTATTGTATGTATGAGAATTAGCACTCTCAGGGAGAGAATGTGAGGGCCCGAGCTAAGAGTTAGGTAGGCCTTCTTTTTGCTGAAATAAAATATTTTTTGTTTTGTTAAGGACCACCTTTTTCGGTTCACTGCTGTCCTGTTTTTCAGCACCTGCTACTTTCTCCTTCAACTTTGGTCTTGTTTCATAATTTTCTTTCTCAACGTACTGTTTCTATGCCCTTTCTGCATGGATTCCGCGTTCCCTTAACTCCATACTAAATGGTGCCTTCCTCCTTCCTCTCTTTGGATCGCCTTTGTGACGGATAGGGAGGCTTAAACTAATAATCTAATCTAACTGTGATTAAAAAGTTCTCATGCTGTTCAACTGCTGAGCATAGTTATTTTTGCTCAGGAGATTTCACCATGTATGACGAAACAAGGTGTACCATATAGCAAAACTTTCAATGTGAAAAAATTAACGAACTACTTTTACTTGATGATAGGGCTTATTGACCTCATGTATTTTTATTTAAGGAAACAAAAACTTGTTTACAAATCGGTATCTCTTATTTTGGCTCTCTCTTTGCTCTTGTTTTGACTTGACTTGACTTGACTTTCTTGACTTGGAGGGTCGTCTAGACGACCCTCCTACCCTCGTATCCCTCGTTACGGACTATTCTATGGAATAGTCCGTAAACGGCTGCCTTCCGTTTTCACCAGCATTGGGCATTTTCTTTTCGGATATCAGATATTTTGATACTTCCTATATCTGGTCGGTATTTTAATCAACCTAAAACAGAAAATCAGTTTTGAGAATAACTTAAACGTGAAATCTCTACAACGTTAATAAAATATCTTTATTCCAGATCAACGAAACATGAAAGTATCGGTGCGAGTGAGGGGCGAGTGGCTGGCTGTGCCCTGCGGTGCTGGAGACAAGAAGATATCCTGGCTTGGGCAAGAGGCTCTTCGTCGTTATGCTCGGAGTCTTGACACCTCCGAGCTTCCAGAGGGCAACTCCAGCAACGGCCATGTCTCGAAGCCCGTTGTGTCCGCCATCAGAAAGACGCGCGGCGGCGCCATCTTGGAATCCAACGACCTCATCAAAGATGTGCTCGACGACGAAGATTTTGTTAGCGTTGGTGAGAGACTCGTTGTTGCAGCTGTCAGCGGCTTTAAAAAAAAGTTTACGTTCTGATTTGATAGTCTTCTTTCATCTTTTTACCGCTTTAAGTGTGTAATTGCAGCTAAAAATGACTAATTGTAGTAGTGATATTACCACGAGTTAAAATAACGATTTTTATTGCACCACGATTACGCGCTTAATTCACGAACGTTCTATTCAAAGTAAGAATTCATCGCCCTTAGGTAATTAATTTATGCAGTATTCATGCCATTCTACAACAACGATGACTTTGTGAGGAGCAATTTTGAATTGCTTTGAGAGTAATGAATATTGGCGACCAATGACTTAAATTTAAGTGCTAGTATAGCACGAACCTGCATGATATCGCAGGAGGAAATCAAGTTTTATCGAGCTAACATGACTGCAAATCTATATTAAGTCTTAATTTATTAAGTCGTCATAAAATGTGGGGTTTGGGAAACTCCTTATCGTATTTTTAACAAGCCAGCGTATTTTTCTGTTAATAGCGCGTACATATTCTCTACTTCACCTTCCCTCTAGAAGATGCCACTATTGAAATTGTTTCTATGAAAATTAACGCTCACAGAGGGAAAATATGAGGCCCCGAGCTGAATGTTAGGTAGGTCGTCTTTTTGTTGAAATAGACTAGTTTTTGTTACAGACCATATCTCTTACCGATTAACTGGTACCTTATTTCAGCATCTATGACGTTTTTCTTCAATTTTTCTCATCTTCCGTAAATTTCTTATAATTTCACTGGTTCCATGTGCAGACTGCAGGGACACACCTCCTTGTTCACATATCCCGTAATCCCGTAATGTGATGTACTTGTAATGTTCCCGTAATCTTAGGCAAAATGGTGCTTTCCTCCTTCCTCACCTTGGAATACCTGTTGTAATTAAAGAAACTTTAAACGAACTTTTAATCTAAATTGCTACATGCCTAGATAGGATCGACGCTCATACGAATTTTTGCATTACAAACTTCATCATGTGACATCGTTTCTTAGTATTCACACTGCAGTGGCTTCAATAACAGCTCATTGGCACTATATCTGGTTTTCAATTAACATTTTGAAATTTGCTAGAGACATATTTCCTGTGTTTAATTACATTTCAAACAAACACCTCATAGTTCTGGAGAGCGACCGTCCTCACCCCGCCATGGTGCAGCCTGGGATGTCCTTCATCCCCGAACAAATGTATCCTTTTTCTGCATCATTCAGAACTCATTTTATTTAGCATTTTTTCTAAAAGATGATAGTGAAGCTTATTTTTCCTTTATTTTTTCGGCTCACCAGCTGGAAAAGCCGTTTTATCTCCTCACATCGGCATATTTTCCTGCGAGTGGAGAACTTGCGTGCTGCCAATTCTAAAATTGAAGGGTTGACGATAGCAGGAGCCCGGTTTAATTAAGTCGCTAGAAGCCCGAATAGAAATTCGAAGTACGACTGAAAAATGTTTTCAATACCACGAGCTACCTCTTAAAAATAGCTTTACTGTAATCGTTACCTAATATTCGAGCGGAAAATTTCTTCTTCTTTAAAATTTGAATAAGCTCGTACCATCAGTGGATGCCACCTGTATGAATTACGATAAGGAGAAATGGGTTTTGTGGATACTTTCCCTGTTTAATTTACGAGGAATGTAAATTAAAGAAATAAACTTAGTCATTGATATGCTTTTGATTTTGAAGTTCGATTTTATTTTGAAAGCCTCCCTTAAAATAACTTCTTTAGGAAGCCATGCAGCGCTGGATAGGAATAGGCCAATGCTCGGATACTCCTTCAGAGGAATACAACTATTGTGTCTATGGGAGTTCCCTTAAAATTTATCGACTAGCATTCCTGGATGTCGCGTCTTTTCAGTGCTCCCAGGTTGAACTTTTAGATGCTTGTCAGGCTACTTAATTTACATATTTATGATAACTAAAGGCATCACCGTACCGGAAAAAATGATATGTAATTAATTGTTCATTACGTTGATATATTCGTTTTTATTTAGCTTTAAGCGCAAACCGCTGAATTTTTCTGTGATGCCATTTTTTATTACAATTTTCATAGTTAAGACCTTTTTCACCCCTCACGAGGGATTGGATGTAAGCAATAGCTTCAAGTTGAATGGGTTTGCCTGTTTTATGCTACGGGGACTGGAACCCTCATATGGGATATATTCGGTTACCTCAGCTATAGAAACGTCTTGAAGACTTTTATCTTTCGCACCCACTTTGCTTCCGTCAGTTTTTATGCTCTTATTGCTATCACTTCTTCTTTTTTTTCTCTTCCTTACTATCTTGTTCCTATCCGCAGAGTATCCTGTGGGGGAATACTCACGAAAACTCTGTCATTTAGGTAATTGTGTTCTATGTTATTATCTATTTTCTAACATTATTTTTCAAGTTTCACCCATAGTAAAGAATGAGGAAGATTCGGTAATCGGTCAACAGGTTGGTTCATTCTGAACGAAATCAACGCAGTATTAAGGCTAATATTATGCCATAATATTGCTGAAGGAACAAACCTGCAATCTATTAGTAGAGTAACGTTTGCTCATCGACCCATGGGCGAGTATCCTTAACAAAATTCAGCCCTGGAAAGTACGTGACGCCTTCGGAGTTCCTCACCCTGGACGGCTCTTCCCTCAACCCTGACGATCTGGTCACCCTAGGCTCAGGGAACCTCAAAATTAGGGTGAGTGCTCAAGATGTACTGAAATCGATACAATTTTATCGCTTGCCGCAGGTGACTTCTCGTTATTTGTATGCACGTATCATTTTTATGGATATTCGTCATGAAGCGACGCGTTTAGATATCCTACGCTGAGGGCTGATTGATTCGTTGCTGTTTTATGCTTTACCCCATCGACCAGAAAATACCTAGTAGGTGAAGTAGGTATTTTCAAAAGGCCTCAGAGACTTGGCCTTCCCGAGAGGATTTCATAGGACGTTCCAGAATACTCGCTCGTTGTGGTGAAGAATTCCATTCAAAAGCTGTACTTTGAAGCTACCTCTAATGATTATATAAAAGTGATTTATGTATCGTGCAAGCAGCCTTCGTGAACTATTACGGGGCTTTGTTCACCTAATTTATCGTCTCTTTAATATGCCAAAAATGTTGAAATTAGAAGGCACTCAAATTGTCGAACTTCAAATTAGATAACATTTAGGTCTATGAGTTTCTGGAACATCAAAATCATTTTTTAACCAATAAATTACTTCAACGATTCGAAAATTATTCTGAAAACAGTAATTTAACTAACCCTTTGTCTACTGACGGTAACTTTAATGTCAAGATGGGCAGTGCAATCATTTCAGGGCATAAAATATTATTTTACTGTAATTTGACTATTAGAACGAGATTTTGGGTTAATTATGAATATTTCCAGAAATCTGTAACATTACCGACCTCGAACTTTTCCTACTTTAACAACGATGGGATTTGTCTTTTATTTGCACAAAGTTCATGCCACAGAATTCATGACGAGCGTTTTGTGATGTTTGAGTTAGACAATGGGTTAGATGTTTAAAAACGTTCAATTCATGTAGCGAAAATTTAATAGTCACGTAAAAGTAAAATGAAAAGGGAACTCCATTTTTCATGAACCACAGCATGCTCAGCTTGCCTGCATTAGAGCTGGCTCAAACTGATAACTCTTTACTTCCACCTACTTCTTTTAACTCGTTACTTCCTGCTTCTACTTTTCACTCGTTACATCCAGCTGCTACTTTTTACTCGTTGCCTCCAGCTGCTACTTTTTACGCGTTATTTCCAGCTGTCACTTTTTACTCGTTACTTCCAGCTGCTACTTTTTATTCGTTACTTCCAGCTTTTACTTTCTACTCGTTGCCTCTAGCTTCTACTTTTTACTCGTTACTTCCTGCTGCTCCTTTTACTCGTTACTTCCTGCTGCTCCTTTTACTCGTTACTTCCAGCTGCTACTTTCTACTCGTTACTTCCAGCTGCTACTTTCTACTCGTTACTTCCAGCTGCTACTTTCTACTCGTTACTTCCAGCTGCTACTTTCTACTCGTT
>JACJUY010009442.1:0-19126 GCA_014220935.1 Platorchestia sp. MABIK | reverse complement strand
CACTTTCCACTCGTTACTTCCAGCTGCCACTTTCCACTCGTTACTTCCAGCTGCCACTTTCCACTCGTTACTTCCAGCTGCCACTTTCCACTCGTTACTTCCAGCTACCACTTTCTACACTTTACTTCCAGCTACCACTTTCTACACTTTACTTCCAGCTACCACTTTCTACACTTTACTTCCAGCTACCACTTTCTACACTTTACTTCCAGCTACCACTTTCTACACTCTACTTCCAGCTACCACTTTCTACACTTTACTTCCAGCTACCACTTTCTACACTTTACTTCCAGCTACCACTTTCTACACTTTACTTCCAGCTGCTACTTTTTACTCAATACTTCCAGCACTTACCTTCTACACTTTACTGGCAGCTCAGCGCCGAGGCCGAGAACAGAGTAAGAGAAGCTCGGCTCCTCGTCGAGCGCATCGTTGATGAACAGAAAGGTAAGATGTTCTCAAATAGGCGTAGCATTTACTAGAAAAATATCCACCATGGAGAAGATAAAATATTATCCTGGTTAATTAGGTTAGAAAAGTTTTTCACGAATCTTAAAAATTTAGCCTCTTTTTTACAAATTTTATAATTTTTCTACTTTTAACATAATTTTACATTGACTAAAATTTCACGATCGCTGTTTGAAATTTTGCTTCTCTTCTTCAATTTTTGAAGAACGCCACCAATGGACGTATTTTAGTGCAAAAATTGTTCTCAATAGTTTTTTTAGGTAGTCTGATATTAAACGCAAAAATAAGCGATAACTGCTGGCTTGAGCTCCGAAGTCGGCAGGAAATTCCGAAGTTTTAAAGTTCTTCCTTTTTGCTCGGCAGTCGTCTACGGCATCACGACAGGATTTGGCAAGTTCGCCAGAAAAGTCATCAGCTCAGAGAATTTGGGGTGAGCTGCTAACATTAAATGTAAACTATAACGGTAAAGCGATAAACAATTTACGACGAATTACGCTTATTGATTTTAAGCAATAATAAAAAAGCGACTGAGATTTGGAGTGTGCTGCTTCCATAAATTCAAACTATGATATTAAAGCGACAAACAATTTACGACGAGTTTCACTTATTAACTTTAAGCAAGGATGAAAAAGCGACTGAGAATTTGGGGTGCGTTCACCCCATTATATTTAAACTTTAATGATAAAGCAAGAGGCAATTTACGAGTTGTGCTGATTGAATTTGGGCAATAACAAAAAGCGACTGAGAATTTGGGGTGAGTTGCCGTTAGGAGTCCGACTATGAAAAAACTATGAAAATGTTTTCGATGAATCATCTACCTTTTTTAATTTGAACTCAAACCGACTGAACAGTTCTAATTTTTTGTGTTCGTTACATGATCGTTTTGTGTGTACGGTCACTTTTTAAGACATGAGGTAAACTGAAGTTCAACATTCAACTCAAATTTCAAGTCAATTGTAGTAAGGAATTTAGAAAATGGCAAACCACAACTGGATCGTACGTTCATTTACCTTTAGTGCGTATGAAAATTGAGTTTATGACTACTGGTCAGTCTACAGCATTTTGAAAATTCCCTCCGCGTACAACGACGGGTCACAACGAGGTTACGTGTCAAGATGTGGCTCAAATGCTCACAAAAAATATTCGCTTACTTGGGTCACATCTTAGCTCTACCCATGGGCCGCAACTATTGAATCGCTGATGCCAGTGCTTGAGCTGAGTAAACTTTTAGAACTTGGCACTGATTGAACATATTTTAACAAATTAGCTATTTGTGTAGAAACGTACCTCTAAGGGGGATACAACTATTGTATTTTTGAGAATTGGCGCTCCCAGGGGGAAAATGTGTGAGGGCCTGAGCTGAGAGTTAATTAGGCCTTCTTTTTGTTTAAATGAAATTTTTTGCTACGTTAAGGACCATCTTTTTCTGTTCACTGCTGTCCTGTTTTTCAGCACTTACTACTTTCTTCTTCAACTTTTGTCTTGTTTCATGAACTTCTTTCCTAACTTACTGTTTCTATGCCCCTTCTGCATAGATTCCGCATTCCCTTATCTCCATACTAAATGGTGCTTTCCTCATTCCTCTCTTCGATCCGCTTTTTTTTGTAGCGGTTAGGGAGGCTTAAACTAACCTATAATCTAATCTGTGTAGAAACGCAATGAAAGGCTTCATATCAGAACGTAAAGCAGCTTCGACGGGACAATCCTTACACATATCTTGAAAGTTTTCTAACTTTAAGACAAGTATCGTAGTCAACATTTATTTCCCTATCTCATAAGATTTTGTACTTATGAAGCTTACGCATTAAGTTCGCCTTAGTTTGTACTGTAGCTGTTTTTTAAATTTTTAATGCTTCCTTTTTAATTAGGAGGCATTAGAAAATCAAGGTAAACTAAGAATTGAAAGACATAAATTCATTTTTGATGACTTCTGTTGCATATATTATTCGAAATCTCATTTCGAGTATTTTCAGGGTTACACTGAGTACTACTTATTATCAGGGTTTCACTGAGCTGAATATCATTTCAATACATGTCAAATTCAACCAGCTCGTGTTGATGCAACACGCTGAGAACAACTCCCCTTCTTCAGGAAGCTTCAACTGAACCTGATCAGGTCGCACGCTGCAGGTGTCGGCCAGCCTCTGTCACCGGAGAAAACTCGGATGCTCCTCGCCCTCAGGATCAACGTACTCGCCAAGGGCTGCTCCGGAATCGCCCCTAAAACTTTACGATGTCTTGTTAACGCTTTCAATGGTAAGTTGTTTAGGGTTTGTTATTTAATAATGGAGTTGTAAGCATAGCTGCTAGGGAGATTATTTGTTATATTTACGGCTGGAGACTAGTGCATTACACTGAACCAAAAAGACTCGAGTTCAATTCTAATCCTGGGGCTGTCGTTTTTTCACAACAGCAAGTAGCTCGACAAGTGATTGTAGAAAATGGTAAAGCCGTGTAAAAAAGTCAAGTAAAATTACTTTTATGGATTGAATTTGTGTTTCTCTCCTTCTTCTCTATGGAATTCCTTCTCCTTATTCTCTATGGAAGTAATTCACAAACCAGTGAAATATTAAAATGATTGTTATAATGGAGAAATGAAAATAGATGCTATTTAGGATTTGGGACTTGATTGTGCTCGCCGTAAATCGCGTGGAAGTTTCAAAAAATGCTGAAGTCTTGTGAAATGTTCTACTTCCTTTGTACACAATGGCCAACTCAAATATACCTGCGCTCATATCTCGAGGTTCGAAGGAACGGAAGTGTTAAATTTTTTGAGTAGGTCACACACCTGTTCTTGAATTACGTATCTTTTTTCCAGGCATGAAAAGTCAAGTTCACATTGCTGTATTTTGACTTGGTAAAATTTAGGGTATTTTAAGAACGCGTAGTATTATCTAGCTCTTCTTGGGAGAGAGAAGGAAGAAGAAATACCATGTAACCTGCCTTTATTGCGAGACTTTCAAGATTTTGTTCCTCTTGCTGCCTGCATGTGTCAATCACTCATACTGGAGTTGACTAGCATGCCGTTGTGGCATCTTTTTGTGTTTAGGTTGCATCAATAAGACTTTTTTATCCTGATCCCTTTTTTCTTTGTGGACGTGCAGACTCTATTGATACTCGTGTCCAGAACTGTAATTTCATTCAACACTACTTTGAAGGCAATATTCATCATTTGTTTTTTCTTTTTCTAGTTGTTTAAAAATGAGTTTTACATCTGTTACAATATTTTCTGACCGGCTGCGGTTTTAAGTGCAGCAGATAAAAGAACTAACTAGAAGTGCAAATTAGTCTCTAAATCTTCATTTATACAAATTTGGTCAATATTTATGAAGGTCTGGTTTGCATCGAGAATTCCCAAAGCTGAGAAAAATAAACTTAATTATTATTCATCGAGTTGAATGCTTGAGGAGCATATTTTCAAGAAATACTTAAGTACATGAAAACGAAACACTTGAGTGTTTGATTTCATTAATCACGTACTAACTTTTTCAACAGTTTTCTAGACGTTTCTCCAAGGTTCAATATAATTTATTTATCCATCAAATTATGAACTCGTTGCTAAGTGAGCAATTTATGAAACGACTAACTTCATACTCATGTCTGAAGCCTGTTGGTTTGTTTTCCCATGTTGTGAAAGTACACTGTCGCAATTAAAAAGAAGACCCTGATTCACGTCTACTCCCAGCAACCACTTTATTTTCATCAAAGCGTAGCAGCTTCTCTGGTAATTATAGAAAACGAAAAGCCAAGTAGATGGGTTTATAAGCGAAACCCATCTACTAATTTAGCCAGTACCACACTTCACCCATTAATTATGAAACTAAAAATAATTGTACAACTCGATTGTAATGATAGAGCGAGCAATAAATATATAGTTAATGAATACTTTAATGCTTTTTGTGCAGTGTCGTGCCTGCCGTGGGTGCCTGAGAAGGGGACGGTTGGGGCATCAGGAGACCTCGCTCCCCTCAGCCACTTGGCCTTGGGGATGTTGGGGGAAGGGCGCATGTGGAGCCCCAGCACGGGATGGGGAGACGCTAAATATGTACGTTCCCCTCAAACTTTATGGTACCAAACACCCTAAATTAACTCTTAGTGATCGTCACATTTTAGCTCAGAATATGTGAGTGTTTATTTGCAAGTTAAAATTCAGAACTTCTCCTGGAATTAAGCTTGTAATTTCCGTGACGTTTGTTCACAGTAATTACGAGGTAATTTTTAAACCTTGAGGTTTGTTCATCCCTTTAATGTTTGATTCCACCAAATCGTTTAAAGCATTTTATCAAAGATTGGTGATCGCCTTACTTGTGGTTCATCGGTCTACGATCTCCAAAATAAGCTTTCAATTCCAAAATCTGACTTGGTGATAACTTGTGATACCACAACTGAGCGCAAACTTTACAAAGCTTTCTTTTTGATGAGTTAGAGTTATCTCAAGCTACCAAAACAAATACCATGCAAGCATATTCAGATCCTCTATTTAGAAAATAAAACTTAGATTTAAATCGCGAGTTCCTGATCAGCGTTTCAAAATGTGTATCTTCTTGGAAATTCCTACCCATGCAATGAAAAAGCTCGCACAACCAAAAACCAGACGACGTCTTCTGTTCGATTAATGTACTTGAGTGGAAAATCTTTTATCATGTGTGGGTTATTCAGTTGCAGACACAAATATTCTACATTGCAATTAGTTTATTGTCTCAGCAAATGAATAGCGCGTAAATTTTTTTATTCAGTCTGTAATTACATGATAGCAATACTGTCTGATTACGTCCATTGTTTGAATCTTCCAATTTACTCTGGAATTTGATTGTGTGCTTAGGCATGCAGTACTCGAGCTGAGGATGTAAAATAGGGAAAAATGATATATTACTTCAAATCGAATTAGCTGAGTCATTCCAGTGAATTTTAAATAATATAAATTTTAACGTTTAATACCTTTCAATATATTTTAGTGTTTGAATTGTTTTATTTTTATTTTTTTGGCCTTATTCATGACGATTTGAAATTAAACGAGGAAGCAGTTCAATTTTTTCAACTTACTATAGTTTTTTGCTGTTAAATCTTCACCGAGGATTTAAAAATGGTATATAAGAATTGAATAAGAGTAGTGAACGGTGACTTAATGTTCTGTAAATTTTCAAGGGAAAGATTTGCAAATTTTGTTATTACTTAATTTTTTTTTCTAAGTGGCAGATATACTCCAGCAACAATCATTGCTCAATGGCAAAGCTGCAAGTATTGAAGCAAAGCCTGTAGTGAATAAATTTACTATATCCAAATATGATAATGAACACGAGACACGATGACTGCAAAGACACAAAGACGCAACATCAGTTGCGATTCTGATTTTTCTCCCTGGCGATTCACCTACACTTCCACAAGAACCCATTTTTAGAACTTCAGCAGCAACAAATTTTTTGCCATTTTTGCGATGTTCATTAAAACTGTTTTGTTGCTCCAAACTACAAAAATGAATTGCACTCCAGCGATTTCCCGGTGTGTTCAGGTGATGGAGTCGCACAACCTCACCCCCATCGTGCTGGGGCCGAAGGAGGGGCTAGCCCTCATCAACGGCACGCAGTTCATCACCGCCATCGGGGCCCTCGCCCTCAACAAGGCCGAGAACATAGCCCGCCAGGGGGACGTGGTGGCCGCTCTCACCTTGGAGGTCATGAAGGGCACCAGCAGGGCTTTCGACAGCGGTGAGACGTTGTTCAAAGTTAAGTTAAGGTTCATTTTACAAGGTGACCAAAAAAAAGTTCTGTCCGTTTTTTGATCAGCGATTGAACGAAGTTGAAAGACACACGCAATGCGCGTAACAAATGTTTTCAGATTCAGACAGCCGAAAGTAGGAACATCAGACGTTATAAAAACAAGTGCATTGTACTTGGTTATCAGATATAAGCCGGACAGCAGTGAAGAAAGGTGGAAGAGTCCACAGATCTCGTTCGGAGCTGTTGCTTTAAAACTTCAGAGTGAGCATATCAGCCGCTACATGAAGGCGCTTCATATATCAAGAGTTTGGGGATAGTGCTGTGAATGAACGCGCTGCAAAGGGTTGGTTTCAAAAATTATGTTCATGAGATATGTCCCTCCGTGATGAGCCTCGCAGTGGACAACCACAGGTCTTGAATGGCGGAGGCCTGAATGCTGTAATTGAACAGGACAGTTGTCTAACGTGTGGTGAACTTGCAAGACACTTCGACGTATCCGATGAAACGGTTAGACTTCACCTGCACCGCCTAGGTAAGGCGTACAAACTAAGCAAGTGGGTTCCGCACACGTTGTTTGAGGTCGACAAGAGACAACGAAGGGGGAAGCCTACGAATCGCTGCTTTCTCGCCACCGAACCGTTTCTTTATTCAACCGAGTGCTTACCATTGATGAAAAGTGGGTTCTGTATGAGACTCCCAAGCGTTCCAAACATTTGTTGTCACCTCAGAATGCTGTCCCTCACACCGTAAGACCGCCTATGCACCCTCGCAGAATAAAGCTGTGTGTCTGATGGACAGGTCGTCAAGTGGTTCATTTTGAGCTGCTACCAACGGGCCAAACGGTCACTGGAGACCTATACTTGCAGCAATTATCGGAACGTGTGCAACAGGCATTGCGCAAGAAGGAGCCAGCACTGGTGAATCGCAAAGGTGTACTTTTCCTCCATGACGACGCCAGGCCGCATGTCGAGCGAGTGGTCCGGGATACCACTCAGCAACTTGGGTTGGAGACTTTGGGCCATCCACCTTATTCACCTGTCTTTGTGCCATCCGATTACCACATAACTCCATGACTAATCATCTATGTGGGAAATCCTTCACCAATGGTGTCTTCCTCCTTCCTCTCTTTGATACGCTTTTTTGAAGCGATTAGGGAGGCTTAAGCTAACATATGATCTAATCTAATTTTACTTCTACCACTAGGGAAAGTGCAAGACAGACATGACCCATACCACTCTCTTTTGATTTCCATTTGATTTGAAGACTATAGAACCATTTTAGGGGACTTTTATTTTACAACAAGAGAAGAGATTGGAAAAGAGTAGAATTAGTATTTTTATTCTAAGCCTTTAGAATTTCTCAAGCAAGTAATTTTTATAAGCTTGTTGAAAGGTAGAATGAGGTCATTGAAAGCCATTGCGAGCATGTGGACAAATTAATATTTCCATAATAATTGGTTTATTCATTTCAACCCAAGATATTTGAATCGGACACCACTTGTGCATCAACCTGATAGAATAGGATTTTGTTTCATTAGAGTCCAAATGTTTCAGTTCACCGTCACATTTTTTCAGTCCCTATTATTTTGTTAACTTACGAGTATTTAAATCTTGTTTCATAAACCTATTTCATAATTTGCTAAAACACATTGTGCACAGATTTCCGGTTCCCTTAACTTGAGACTTAAATGCGTCTTCCTCCTTCTCTCTTTGGAACACACAATTGTAATGGCTTAAACAACTTATTTTATGTAATCTACTGTTCAAGAAAATCTGACAAATGGAGGATTAGCGTATGAGCGAAATAACTAGGGTAGCATCATAACAAACGAGTATGGATTTACGCTTCGGAGAAAAGCTACGTAAGTCCCCAGTGCTCGTAAGTCGTTTTGTTACGTGGTGATTGTAGCTCACTTTTCGCTCGCGTTTTTTGTCCTTCATTAAAAAAAGGTATTTTTGTGACAGAGGTGATGGCGCTACGTCGGCACAAGGGACAGAAGCGCGTGGCCGAGCGACTGCAAGCGTTGCTGCACTCAGACACCTACCCTTCTGAGATTGCTGGTCAGTTTCCAGCATTGTGCCGGCACGAGTGTCTCAAGTTACTCTAAACATAGTGTACTTTGAATTTGTGCAGGACTGGTTTGTCATCGTTTTTAGATTGGAGGTGTTTTCTAATTAAAGAATTTAGAAATCAATGGTATCGTTTTTGTGTACAGGATTGAACTTAATTTGTTTACCTCGATTTAATGGATTACGCAGTTCTGTGGAAATATATTCTCTGCAAGTTTGGGTTCAGCTGAATTACACTTGCGCTGAATTTAGCATTTATTCCACTTTCCTGTCACGATATGCTAAAGTTTTTGCACTTTTACTCAATTTTTCATTAAGCTTCGGGTTCTTGCATTTTCAATTTGCTTTCTTTAGCCTCACAGTAATTATGTTTTTGAGAGATTTAGATTAAAAGGGCTTGATGTCCGAAACGTCCTGTTTGTTGTAAACAATTTTAGTAATGCAGTGCTCCGTGGTCACTGCTGTAGGTCTTATAATGAACTTGATTGGGAAAAGTGTTCCCGATAATCTGCTTCATACATTAAACATGTATTCCATGCTCACAGAAAGTCATCCTATTTAAAACCATATCTTGAACCAGTTAAGTGATCAGGTCAACGATATTTTACTCAGTTAACTACTGTAAATTCCGTTTGAAAAATCGCGACAATGGAGGACTTGATAAGTCGAAACTGTTCAACGTGATGAGTTGAAACTGTGTGATGTAACTTGATAAGTTAAAACTTTATGATGGGGGACTTGATATATTAAAACTCTATGATAAGAAAACTAGATAACTTGAAACTGTAATCCTCGCACACAGAAAGTCATCGCTTTTGCGACCGCATCCAGGACGCGTACACCCTCCGCTGCTGCCCTCAGGTGCACGGCGTGGTGCACGACACCATCGACTTCGTGCGCGGCATCCTGGTGGATGAGATGAATGCCGCCACCGACAACCCGGTACTGCATTGTGTGAACTGACAACCCGGTACTGTCTTGTGTGAACTGACAACCCGGTACTGTATTGTGTGAACTGACAACCCGGTACTGTATTGTGTGAACTGACAACCCGGTACTGTATTGTGTGAACTGACAACCCGGTACTGTATTGTGTGAACTGACAACCCGGTACTGTATTGTGTGTAAACTCCAGGTAATAAAGCTATTGCATCTATGGGAATTAGTGTTCGCAGGAACCCGACTGATGTTCACGTAAACCTTGTTTTTGTTCAGATAGAATGGATTTTTTGTATTACTGGGGACTTTGTAATTAAAATCAAAAGGCGTTTTTGCTCTGTTTGGACTTTTTTTGTTGGAATAGAATGGGTTTTATGTTTTGTTGGGACTTTTTTCGGCTTTCTGCGTTTTGTTTCAGCGTCTATAATTTTTTCCTCATTTTTAAGGTAATTTCATAAACTTCCTCGAGCCTGGTTTTCATGCATAGGGTGAAGAGTCACTCACGTTACGCGCAAAGATACCCCGTTTCCTTAATTTCTCATTAAATTGTGCCTTTCTCCTTCCTCTTTTAGGATTATTTTTCTTGATGGCCAGGGAAGCTTAAAAAATTTTTAATCTAATTAAATCATTCGAATACTGCGAGTGACAAGCAACATGATGTTAAATGAGAACCTTGGATGGTCTCAAATGAACTCTAACTGAAATTTTGCAAAAATGTCTCATTAGTAAATGTACTGGTTCTAAACGGGGGAACAATTGGACGTAGTATATTTTTTACACGTGAGTACATTCATGTCTACTGAACCCTATTTTCGATATTAGAAAGGGAAATGCTGAGCTTCTTGGCTACAGACTTTATGTGAATATTTAACGTGCATGAAAATATTCGACGAGTGGCGATTGATGCGCTTCATGGAACATTTCCGAGTTTCGTCATTTCTGACATGTCATGTACATTGTCAGTAAAATATCGGTCTTGGATTGGATGATAAATGCTCAAAAGGTACAATTCCACAGCATTTATTCTAGGTGACCGCGTCAGTGTCACAATGTCACTCCGGGAGACACAAGATTCAGTCAGTGAACTTGTGACAAAATGGAATAATTTCAAAAATGAAAACACATGATCCTTTCATATGATACAAACTGAGACTGCTGTCGAAGATGAAATGACCCAGGTGATGATAAGCTCATTGTATGATAAGCTCATTGATTAGTCATAATAGTCTCATTAATTATCAGTTATAGTCGCATCAATTAGTAACGATAGTCTGGTTAATTAGCAACGATAGCCTGATTAATTATCAACGATAGACTGATTAATTAGCAACGATAGTTTGACCAATTAGCAACGATAGGCCGATTAATTAGCAACGATAGACAGATTAATTAGCACCGATAGTTTGACTAATTAGCACCGATAGTTTGACTAATTAGCACCGATAGTCTGACTAATTAGCAACGATAGTCTGACTAATTAGTAATAAGTCCCACTAACTGCCCGCTTGTGCCGCCAGCTGGTGCTGTCGGAGCGCGGCGAGATCATCAGCGCAGGCAACTTCCACGGCGAGTACCCCGCGAAGGCGTGCGACTACCTCGCCATCGCAGCTCACGAGCTCGCCAGCATCTCCGAACGCAGGATCGAGCGGCTCGTCAACCCTGGTGAGCGTAATTGTGGCAGCTGCGGGTTGTTGGGTGTAACGTGTGAACTCATGGCCATCTGGGTCTGATAGGGTTTGGGTCGGATTAATGATGGGGTTTGGGTCTGTTTGATGATAGTATTTAGGTCTGGTTGATGATAGGGTTTGGGTCAGATTGATGATAGGGTTTGGGTCTGATTGATGATAGGGTTTGGGTCTGATTGATGATAGGGTTTGGGTCTGATTGATGATAGGGTTTGGGTCTGATTGATGATAGTGTTTGAGTCTGATTGATGATAGGGTTTGGGTCTGATTGATGATAGGGTTTGGGTCTGATTGATGATAGGGTTTGGGTCTGATTGATGATAGGGTTTGGGTCTGTTTGATGATAGGGTTTGGGTCTGATTGATGATAGGGTTTGGGTCTGGTTGATGGCAGGGTTTAGGTCTGGTTGATGATAGGGTATCGGTCTGGTTGATGATAGGGTTTGGGTCTGGTTGATGATAGGGTTTGGGTCAGATTGATGATAGGGTTTGAGTCTGATTGATGGCAGGGTTTAGGTCTGGTTGATGATAGGGTTTAGGTCTGTTGATGATAGGGTTTAGGTCTGTTGATGATAGGGTTTAGGTCTGTTGATGATAGGGTTTGGGTCAGATTGAGGATAGGGTTTGACTCTGATATTTTCGCTTATTTTCCCTTTTTCCATCACACGGTGGATGTCTTCCAAATTCAATTTCTTTATTATTTTTATTGAGCTTATGATAGCGTGATTGCGTCCACAAACCGAAGACCGAATAATTAACAAGCAACTTGAACAATCTTAACCCTTACTCATTGCCCTTTTCCCCATCTCAGTGTCTAATTTAAACCAGGGAATATTTCGAGAAGTTTGTAATGTATTTATCCTATACATTTTTATGCCTCAGCTCTGAGTGAACTGCCCGCATTTCTCGTGAAAGAAGGAGGCCTCAACTCTGGCTTCATGATCGCCCACTGTACAGCTGCTTCTTTAGGTGAGTGAGGACGTCGCAAAGAATGGTTTTACGACGTATAACTGCGTTGTGAAATATCAGTCATTTACATCTCTTTCTAGCACGTGAAATCGACGTTCATCAAGTACTTCTTGCTTGTCTTGCCAAAATAATAAGGTACAGATAGAATATTTGATACTGTGGTATAGAAGGCATTTTTAATAATGTTCACAACGTGTTAAAAAGTAGAATAATCATTCAGTTCCCAGGTATATTTTTAAACTAGTGTAATGACAAATCTTTCCTTTTTCAGGGGTTATTTCGTGTAATTGCGACAATAGACTCTCCAATTCGTATATTTTAACACGCATATCGGGGAAAAGGGGTAAAATAACAGCAAGTAATTTCCTACGGTCACATAATGAAAAGTAAGGAGGCACTGTGCCCTTCTGAAGCTAAGAAGTCACCATGAAAGACTCGCGCGAGGCTCATTTTGTCTGCTTACTTAATTTCATCGGAGCCTAATTCATAAATTGATTTGATTTTAGTGACATGCCGAGGCGTGCCCTGCATTTTGGAACATGGTATTAGAATTAGAATTTTTATATGATGTATTCGTGCTCGTTTTTCTACAAATAGTACAAAAAATATTTCTTTCCGAAAAGCCTCAAATATCTCTAAATTATTTGTAATTTTCTGTCATCTTCTGATCATGAAACAAATTTACATTGGATTTTTTTATACATGACTCTAGAAATCGTGATTTTTTCCCAGCGTGACTAGCCGTCTATCGGATGTGTTTTTTTGCTCATGCTTTTGTCGATTTCAGTTCAAATGAACAGAATTTAAAGTGACGTTGAGGTTACCATTTGGTTGCTCTGCTAAGTTATTTTATAAAACTTCTAGCTGGTCTTTTCGGACGTTCATATGTTCAAATTTCACACGTCCGTATATCCTCTGAAGCTTTTGATTTTCAAGAGCCAAATGTTTATATCAGTTGGATGGAGGGATCAAAAAGGTATTCACGCAATATTCTTATTCAAGTTTATTGGTATCTGTTAAATCTCGATAAGTTTTCAAGCTGCAGTTGAGCAATGTACAATTTTCACTGCTTAAGGACATATTAATCAAATTTAATCCTTAGAAAGATCTAATGAACAATAGATCCTAAATCTTCCTAGCGACTCGGCTTTACTTCTTCACCTGAACATCTGCGATTTAAGCCGCCCAAGCATAGCGTCTGCACCGCATGGCTACTAAAACCAAAGATGCTCCGGCGAAAGAAGATGGACTGGAGATTTGTCTGTTTCTCTTTCTTGTTCGTGTATTAGGGGATCTTTGACAGCATTTCCTCAAGTATTAAAGAACAGCATTTCATCATTCATTAAGAGGACCGAACGGTTTTTCTCATGAAATTTCAAAAATTAATAAGAATTACTTCAGGAGCGAAATAAGCTCGGAGGGACTCACAACATGTTTAGAACATTCGAATGGACGTTCAGAATCCTAAAATTTTTTAAATTAGCCCATTCCCCCCTCCCCCCCCCATCTCCTCGAAGGTAAATATCTAAAAAACCAAATTTCTCAGTCAATATTGTACATAGAGACGATTAGTTTTTTTTTGTTCGGTTCACGATGAATTGATCTACAAAGTTGAGCTCCAGTTTTTTAACATCGCTTCTAAAAAAAAAATTAAGAAGTGTTTGAATTATTGAAACACAATATATTGATTTTTTAGTGATGACTTTAAATGACAACAAAAAATTTTCTAATCAATATATCAAAAAACTACTAGGCAGATTTATAGTACTCACCTTGATCTCTACGATGCAAAATAGATCTCCATAAGTAAAAAAACTCTTGGAGAATTTTTCAGAAAGTGGAACGCCCTTTTCTCAGAACAAGTTTTCCTTCGGTTGTGCGGCTCAATTTATCCTACAGTTTTTCAATTATGAAGGAGATCTTTTCAATTTTTGAAGGAGATCGTAAAGATCAAGGTGAGTATTATAAATTTGAGCTGTAGCGTTTGGATGAGTTGATTAGAAATTTTTTTATTGCCAAGTAAAGAAAAAAAAACTGGAAATTTTTTTTTGTAAAATTCAATAATTTAAAAAAAATTTTTTGAAGCGATATAAAAATACTGGATCTCAACTTTGTAGATCAATTCATTGTGAACCGAACAAAAAATACTAATCGTCTCTATGTACAATATTGACTGAGAAATTTGTTTTTTAGATATTTCCCTTTGAGGGGGGGAAGAGAAGAGGGGTATGGGCAAATTAAAAAATTTGGGGCTCTGAACGTCCATTAGAATGCTCTAACCATGTTGTGAATCCCTCCGAGCTTATTTCGCTCCTGAAGTATTTTTTATTAATTTTTAAAATTTCATGAGGAAAAACCGTTTGGTCCCCTTAAAGAACAGCATTTCATCGTGCATTAAAGAAAAGCATTTCATCTTGCATTAAAGAACAGCATTTCATCGTGTATCAAAGTGCTCGGTGTGTTGCAGTGTCTGAGAACAAAGTGCTGTGCCACCCGGCGAGCGTGGACTCGCTCACCACCTCAGCGGGCACGGAGGACCACGTCTCAATGGGAGGCTTCGCTGCCCGCAAGGCGCTGACGGTGCGTCATTTGGTCATGGCACAAGTTGTTTCAACTTACCACATTTAAACCATTTATTTACCGCAAGCGATGCAGAAGTAAATTGTTTCTCAAGTCTATTATAATGGTTAAATTTGAGTATAGCTACCTGTGGGCTCGAATGAGTTAAGTGGCTTCTAGGGCATCCTACCACTAACGCTATTCTGTGTACAGTTATGCTTAACCTAATTCACTCAACCTATTTACGCACTAGACTGATCAATGAATTCGTTCAATCGAGATTCGAAGCTTAATTTTACAAAATAGTTTAGAATAGTTTAGAATAGAATAATAGTTTAGATCGTAACAGTATATTCTAGAAACGACTTGAGAACAGACTGAGGATCATCATCAACAATAGCAAAATTATTCAATCAGGATGAGTCATTTAGGAGAAGAGATTTGACATTACGATAGGAAAGGGGATTCAAAATTCATTTTGAGAGCTTTGTAAGGATTTCTTACACTGATCTCCGCAGGGATTGAGCTCAAAGTCTAACTTCCAATGAAGAGGATACTATGTTGTGACCGAGCCTTTGAATAATATGGAAGCATGAAATTACTTCTATTTCAGGATAAATGGTTGTGATGACCAGTTGTGCAGTTAGTAATTGTTTGAGGTCCTTGTCGCCATCATTGGTCATTGTTTTATATATGAAATTTCAAATGGAGAGTTTGTAGAGATTCGAAAGTTTAAGTATTTTTAAACTTTTCAATGAATCATTTGTGTGATCATTTAATTCGAGTTTCTTTACTACTCTAATTGCTCTTTTTTGAAGAGTAAAGAGTGCATTGGTTTTATTTTTATAAGTTACGTGCCATGCTTCTATTCTGTATTGTAAGTATAGTGAAATGAGCGTTCGGTCAAGTTTCTGCTAAGCTTCTTTAGGTTATACATTTTTCATTTTATGGAGGATTCCCATGGATTTCGATAACTTTTTATTAACATGAGCAACGTGCTCCTTGAAGGTCAGATGTTTATCGATTTTAATGCCCCGGTACTTCCATAAGTTGTTTTCTTCGATTGTACCTTCGATAATTTTAATGCGTGGAAGATATACAAGTCTCTTATATGAGAATATAATTTATATTTTACTTTTCGGTATTAAGGCTTATTTTGTTAGCTTTAAGCCATATTGAAACTTTTTAGAGCTCGTTATTTATACTCTCCGCAATTAGAGCGGGATTTTGATTAGGAAGGACCGTAGAAAGCGTGCTGTCATCGGCAAAAAGTATGAATTTAGAAAATTATGTAGGTATGATATTGTTGATAAAGATTGAAAATAGGAGACGCACAAGGACGACCCTTGTGGAACTCCATAGCTAATTGTCTGTAGTTCCGATTGAACATCATCAATGACAACGCATTGCTTCCGATTTGTTAGGCATGATCTGAACCAGTCATGAGCAACTCCTCTAATGTCATAACAGTGGAGTTCCGAGAGTAATATGTTATTGTCCACGCAATCGAATGCTATTCGAAAGTCAAGAAATACGGAGGAAACAAGCTTCCTTTCATCGAAAGTGGAACATAGGTATTGTAAATGAATTAATACGGCCTGTGTTGTTGATTTTTTAGAGCGAAAATCAAATTGTTTATCATAGAGGAATAATTTTTGTTCAAAATAGGAATATACTTTTTATATACAATTTTCTCGAATGTTTTGCCAATAATTCGTAGCACAGAGATAGGCCTATAATTGTTTACGTAATTTTTTTCACCACTTTTAAAAATAGGGGTTACTCTAGCAACTTTGAGAGAGTTCGGGAAAATGCCTAGGATGAGCGACTGGTTTATAATATTCCATCTGAACGGGGCTATAACATCAGCTATAGCTTTAAAGACTTTAGTTGAGAATGTTTTTAACCCACTTGATTTAGTTTTCAAGTTGTTTATGCACTCAATTACATTGGAAGAGTTAGTAGGCGTAAAAATAAAGTTGAGTTCACGGATATAATCCGAATATTCCAAGTGATCTGTAGGTTCACTAAGAATACTATCAGCTATATTTTTCCTACGTCTACGAAGAAATCGTTAAAAATATTTGCAATATCTTTCTTCGCGTGATATTTCACATCATCTTGAACAATAGGTTCAATCGTTCCCTTAGCAGCAGTATTCGGCTTATAGCAATAATTAAGCAGCCACCAGGTTTTTTCTTATATCAATTTTAAATTGAGTGAATGAGGTTAATTAAGTTTCCATGCACAATCGACTCTTCTGATTTAATGACCACTCTTCAAGTTAGGTATTCCAATAATAATATTGAATTAGTGAACTACAATTCAGGTGAAAGAATACTATAATTTTAAAATCACGTTTGTATGTTTACATTTTGAAAAGCTTTGACTTGAAAAGCAATCATGAAGACATTGTTTAGAAGAGTTTCTTCTCTGCAGAAAATGTTTTCTGTCATTTACTTGAGTGTCATTCAAAAGTTCTCTGTCCTAAATTCCAATGAATCTTGATTCCTTAAGGAAATGCATACCATGTGAAATCTCACAGGTCTGTCAAAACTTTCCCTAGAATTCATGAATATCCGCAGCCTCTCGCACTAAACACCAAGTTCTACATTTTCCTCCGCAATAAAATCTCATGACTTATGTAATTCAGTAGGAACATTGTAAAGCAGCAGGCGCTTTCATTACTTTCTTCCTCTGCAAATATGACCAGGTGGTGGAGAACGTCGAGTTCGTGATAGCGATAGAGCTGCTGGCGGCATGTCAAGCCATCGAGTTCCTGCGACCGCTCAAGACCACGGCCCCACTCGAAGAGGTCATCAAAACCGTGAGGGCGGTCGTGGGGTGAGTTACGGTTGATTTTATCAGCTTTTGTGCAGTACAATGTGTGCTGGGGCACAATTTTCGATTAATTTACGTCGTTGCGGCACTGTTGGCTCGCGTGTCTGTTTCGATGTCCAGCGGGTATTTTTTAAAGTCCATTTAAAAAAAAAATCTCTAACTCTAGGATTTTGGCTAGAAAAAGCCCACGTGGCACAGCCAAGTCGACCGATGGAACTTTTGCTGCCGATAACACCTCTAAAGTGAGCAGCTCTACGGCTTTACCGTTGCGACGGGTGAAATAAAACGGTCCCTGGTATCGCAAACCTTCAGGAGAGCTTAGATCAAACGGAGCATTGCTTGTCGCGGAGGGGGCTCACTGGTAAATCACCTACTGACGGAGAATCAGATTAGTTCAAGCCTCCCTAACCACAATCAAGGTGTCATTTAATTTGGAATTAAGGGTACGGGAATTCTATGCATAATGTTTTAAGGAGTTTCACGTTTTCTTCACCGCAAGATCGCTTCTCATTGAGTTGTCTTGGTCTGTTGTTTTTTTGTGGTGCTGTCACACCTTCCCCTATTTGTGTCGATCGCAAATTGGGTAGTAAACCTGGATAGATTATTTAAAATTCAAATTGGCCTGGAGGTAAATTTTCGCCGCATTTTCCCTACACAGGAAAAGAAGGACAGGCTGTGGCACCAACTAATGTGATCTGTTTATGATAAGGAAATAACCATCGTACCATAAATTTGGGAACAGTAGAGTGGAGGACTGCACCATCGCACCATAATTGTTAGCACTGTTGACGGACCTTCGTATAGCAGTTGTAGGTACTGAAGGATAGAGGACTGCTCTTAGTGTCGAAATTGTAGGAACACTTCGACTGACTTTTGTATAGCAATAGTAGGGACTGCAGGACTTAGGATCGCATGTAAAGGCCATCGCACCATAACTGTAGGAACTTTAGGATGGTGAACTGCCCATAGTACCTTAATAGTAAATATTGTAGGATGGAGGACTAGTTACTGTTCTGTAATTGTAGAATCCATAGCGTAGAGGACGAAACGTAGCAGCATAACTTTAGAAGCTGTAGAGCAGAAGACAGGCCACCTGGCCATGGCTATAAGCGTCGCAGAGTGGACTGACCATCGCACCATAATTCACTGTACGGTGTAAGACATGTCATCGCACCGTAACTGTGAGAACTGTAGTGTGAGGACTGATTCATTGTACCCTAAATGTAAAAGCTGTAATGTGAGAACTAGCCATCAAACAAAAAGTGCGAGATGTAGAGTGGAAGACTGACCATAGACCATGACCGTTGTGTGGAGTGGAGAACCCCAAATGTATCGAGTTGAAGTGCGTTGTGTGAAGAGAAACCTCTTTCTTAATAAGTTTAATTTTGCCATATTAATATTGCCAGAAATTAATTCTTTTCCTAGTTCATGCGCTAAACCCTCCATGGCATGAAGAAAGAAATTGTGCACACTGTTGTCATTGAGTGTGAGTGTCTAATTTGAGCTTCAATGAAATGAAAAGCGCGGTGCCAATCACAAGTATAGCACATGCGTAGTACCATGAGCTCCAACTTCTAAGCAGCTTTCATTTTGGTAATAAGAATAAGCCCTGTGTTCATTGACTAGAGGGATTTGTTTCTGAAGGGAATTTCACATCGATAATTGCACGGTTGCTGCCCTCAGACCGTGGGACGAAGACCGCTTCATGGCACCCGACATCGACGCTGTGAGGGAATTGTTACGTGAGGGCAAAATTTGGCACGTCGTGCGGCACCACATTGATCACTACACCCACAACCAGGTGAGGGGGTGGCCTGGAATCTAAGGGTGAGGTGGTGTCCTGGAACTTGGGGGTGAGGTGGTGCCCTGGAACTTGGGGG
>JACJUY010009440.1:5472-26923 GCA_014220935.1 Platorchestia sp. MABIK | reverse complement strand
CATTCCATGTCCTGACTCACTACACTTCAAACACGTTTCTTCCCCTTGACAATATTTAACTCCGTGTCCATACTCCAAACACTTTTGCACATTATTGGCTTTGGTTTAATTTCATACACCTTAGTTTTGGCTTGTTCACCTGGTATGTTTATGTATTCTGGGATTGGCGATTGTCTGAAGGACAGTAGTAGGGGTTTTTCATGCACATTGGTGGGTTTTATCCAGGTTGCTTGAATTGCGTCCTGAATTCCGCATTTTTCCAGCAAACCCTTCTTGAATTGCTCAAAATTATTCATGTCGTACTCATAGACATAGACCAAGCCTTTGTGGATTCCGATGTGGAGGTTTTCTTCTACTGAGACGGGAAACTGATCTATCTGTTTTAATTGTTTCATTCTTTGGCTCTGTGCTGCGTCGCTCACTTCTACAGTGAATACCGTTTTGCTCGTTGATTTGATGGTTTTAGGTTTGCTTTCAAGGTGATTTGCGATACATTTTTCCAATAGCCAAGGGGACATATTTCGGCGGTGTGCTTCACTCATTTTGCAATCAAAGTGGGTAATATATTTGGTTGATGGCATCGCACGTTCGGCCTTTGTCACTCCTTCGTTCAGTTGCTTTGCTCTTCGCATTGTTAACTTTTCTCTCTGCATGATTTCTAACACATTCCTCTCTTCTATTTATCTCTTACATGCAGCACTCCCCGCTGCATGTGATCCTCCGCAGTGGTGGCATTTCTCCTGGTCCGATGTGCAGCCCTGAGTTGAGTGACCAACTCCCCCGCATCTCCTGCATGTAGCTGCGCTGCTGCGCATCTTTTGGCAGTGTGTCCATACGTTTGGCAGTGGTTACACATCATAGGTTTATTGTTGAAAGGGTACACTCTAGTGTCATGTCGTTCTCCAGGGATGTAAATATTGTAGGGCACATATTGTTGTCTAAAAGTTATTAGGAAGGCTTGCGTTTCGGGGTTTCGTGGTTTGATGAATGTTGCTCTTGTTACGTTTTCCACATTATGTTCTTCTTGAAGTCCTGCCTTGAACTCTTCCACATCTGTAATGTTGAAGTCATTGACATAAATTAGTCCAATTGTATGATTGAATCGGTCGTACTGTGTTGTCTCGCATGGCACATCTTCCACTCTCGAGAGATCAACGATCTTCTCGGCCTGTCGCTCGCTGCGCACCTCCACCACCATCATTTCCCGGTTCATGCTGAAGAGCCGCTTCACTTTTTCTCCCGTGACTTTAGTGATTTCCTCCATTATACTGAAGGGATTTACCGTTTTCTTTTCTTCTGGGGCAAAGGTTATTGAGAAGTACTTTGGAAAGTACCTGTCCTCTGTTTGGTCGAAGGGAATATACCGGTGTTTCCTTTTTTGATGGGCTCCTCCGACGGTCGGTATCTTCGGGGACGGAGGCCCCTCTACAATTTCTATGATGTCCAATTTTTTTATTGTTTCCCTGCCTCAGCGCCGAGCCGAGGGCAGGAAAGGGAGGGGTCCTTGCTGGGCAAGGGCCCACACACGAATATTTAGGGAAAACTCCCTATACACTTTTTACGAATTCTTAACACTAGTACAAAAAAGACAAAAGACCCTGATGTTAGAGGGCACCGCCCGCGTTGGTTCTAGCCAGAAGAACTAGATAAATGGAAAAATTTAAAATCAATACAATCAGTTACAATGTAAATTGTACACTAACGCAGCTGGCTATACTAACGGTATCACCTCGGGAAGGTGCGGGTTAGCTAGGTACAGACAAATTAATGAAGGTACCATACAATCAATATCCTTGTCTGCTTTTGATGTTCCCTCTATCACAGTTATAATAAGTTCTATTAGATACCAGTAAAAGTTGGTAAAGGGAACAGTGAAAATTCCGATAAGCGTGTTGGAAATAGTACAAAGAGAGAAAGTAACACTACGAAGAGCCCAACAAATCAACGAGGGAATAAAAGAAACTGGACGCAAAATGCCAACCAGCAAGCACATCATTAGACTTTAATTTTTCCTTGCTTTTTTCGACAAGGTGAAGACGTTTTAAACTAGCAACAAACGCTGAGGCAGCAGATGATTAAATCGACGTTGATTCTTCCTAAAGAAGAATAAAGGAGTTTAGTTTGTAATAATCATCGATTAGATCTCTCTTCATGAATTATCAGTTGCGTTTATGTGACAAATTTCGTCAGATACTTTATTTTATGCTGAAGAAGAGCCTTACGGCTTTTAGAGTTTTAAGAGGAAATCAGTATAAGGTGCCAGTCCAGCGTTGGCATGCGATTAAGGTTTCGAATTACCCTAATCTACTCAAGTAGTTAAATGGCCTCAAGGCGCGTTTAAGGTTAATAGGCCCTTGGGCACGTTAAGGTTTAAGGTTAACAGGCCCTTGGGCACGTTAAGGCTTAAGGTTAATTGGCCCTTGGGCACGTTAAGGTTTAAGGTTAATTGGCCCTTGGGCACGTTAAGGTTTAAGGTTAATTGGCCCTTGGGCACGTTAAGGTTTAAGGTTAATTGGCCCGTAGGCACGTTAAGGCTTAAGGTTAATTGGCCCGTGGGCACGTTAAGGCTTGAGGTTGATTGGCCCGTGGGCACGTTAAGGTTTAAGGTTAATAGTTAAGACGCCATCCAGGCAAAATCTTGCTCGCCAACGAACGGGCTTGACTAGAACTATTCACTGGGCTTGTCAGAAGCACGAACATGCATAACGTAAATAATCAAAATGACATAATAACGGCACCGTTTAAACAAAAATGAAAGTGAGAGAAAGAAAAAGGAACATAATAACAGAGGAGCACAGCGGCGCTTGCTGCCGAGATCTCTCTCACTGCGTGACTACTTTTTTCTGAAGACCATGTTCAAAGTGAGAGACGTTGACACCGAGAGGTCTTCATAGGGCGTTCTAAATTTTTCTCACAACCATCTGGTGAGATTCGACACCTACATACGGCAATCGCTCGCTGCTGGCAAGTGAGTGGTGACAGTACTCTTCGATTTAGAAAAAGCTATTGACGTGACATGGCGTCATGAAATGTTGATGGACCTAGCAACCGCCGGCTCAAGAGGAAGGCTACAAAACTTCATATGGGAATTCCTAAAAATTCGCACTTTTCAAGTTAGAGTTGGACATCAGCTATCGTCTCCAAAGGAACCTGCCAATGGCACACCAGGAGGTAGCACTTTAAGTGTCACCCTCTTTGCCAATAAAATAAATTCATTAGCGAGAGAAATACCCGAAGTGTTCAGCTTACTATTCGTGGACGATCTATTGGTTGCATTTGCAGATTACAGTATTTTTAAGTGCAAAAAACTTTGCGAGCAACAATCAATCAAGTCACTCAATGGGCTAAACATAACGGCTTCATATTTTCAACGACCTAAACAACAGCAATGCAATTTTACAAAGGAAATGAACCAATAGTGCTTCCAACACTGCAACTAGAAGGTCGCAATATACCGAACGCAGAGAGCACAAAATTTCTTGGGCTCGAGAGGGACAGAAAACTCGACTGGACCATGCATATACATAAAACCAAGGCAAAGTGCAACAAAGACCTAAACCTGCTGCAATCTGTATCCTCTTATACATGGGGAGCGGATCAAGAAATCCAAATGAGATTGTGCAGACCTTTAATCCGCCCGAAGATGGACTACGGTTGCACAGTTTACGGCTCAGTCAGTATAACATTATTAAAGGAGATTGATATCATTGTGAACGAGGCTATGCGCATCAGGACTACCCCAACGCAAAGCCTGAATATCATGCCCAATGAGCCAAAACTGGATAAGATAAGAAAAGAATTGCTACTGCGATACTACTTCAAGCGTCACTTCCTAAACCCCGCTTATCGTTCTAACACAACTCAAACCTGGAACTATTCTTTCGCAGCCGTGAGCGCCTCTCTAAGTCGGTTATCCAGAGGCTGCGTGAGGTCATTAATGAGTACAACATTCCAACGCAACCAGTCCAGCCATACTTCACTCCTAAAATATATTCATGGATCCAGGGGCGACCGAAAATCGTGTAAAACGCTACGAACCTGAGAAAAGACGAGGTAACACCAGCACCCCTGAAACATGTGCGTGAAGAAACTGTCCGCAACTAGGTGATTAAGTGATAAGATGATCTTCACGGACGGCTCGTAGTCACAGGCGGGGGCTGGTGCAGCAGCAGTGATGGATAACATCGTGAGAAGGATCTCACTGCCGATAGTTGCAAGCGTAATGACCGCGGAGCTTCATGCAATCAAACTAGCGGTCAACATGATAAAAGAAACGCAGTCTAATCAGTTTATAATATTAAGTGATTCAATGAGCTGCATATAGGCCATCAACAACAATACTGAAGACAATCAACTGCTCAATCAGATAACGTCGGATTTGCATCAAATTATTCAAGAGGGGAAGAATATCATTATCAGCTGGGTACCAGCCCACATGGGCATCGGTGGGAATGAAATGCCAGACCAAGCAGCAAAGGAAGCAGCAGCGAGACCAATTGAATTTGCCCTCGTTCCTTACAAAGATTCGTATTCGTTAATAAGAAGGAAGACATTTGAACTGTGGAATGATGAGTGGCAGCGGGAGCAGAGTGATCTCGAAGAGATAAAGTGTAACCCTGGTAAGTGAAAGGTTAGCAAACACAAGTACAATGGCCAAGAGGAGGTCGTGATAAACAGACTACGATTCAAACATACAGCCCTGACCCACAGCTACTTGCTGAATCTAGATGTCCTTGGCCAGCAATCCTTGTGCAGATGGTGCGGAGATGCAGTTCTTACTGTCAAACACATCATAGAAGTATATCCTGCTTTGCTGCAACCAAGAGAAAGAATCCTTCGCGGGGGTTTCGATGGGAGTGGAGTCGGTCACTTGCTGAGGGATGGTGGTCCGGTATATAAAGTGCCTTAGTATACAAAAGCAATCAATCTATTCGCAAACTTGTAAATTTACCATTCGGTCGAGGTACGCGCTTGAAAACAACTGCCAATAAAAATAGTACACTTGCCGTAAATCATTGTAAACATACTCCATACTCTGCAAATTGGAATGATACCATTAGCTGAAATGAACAATTTCTGTTAAAAAGCGGTAGAATGTGCGATGATGCTTTCGATATATATATATCAATGAGAGAAACAACTCCGGAATGCTGAAGAGATCGTAACTCGAAGATATGCAGTCTGGAATGTCCAAGGAAAGTATTGCACTCAACTTTCAATGTGTCGACGATGTGAGCCAAAACTAAACGGATGATATCTTTGTTTTTGCAGTATAGACGATGAAAGCGCAATATGGCCGGGCTCGCTGTGTTGGTACCCCGGGGGTTTCAGCGTGTGTAAGGCGCCCGGCCATAAATGGGTGGTGTGGTGGATGATCATACATAAATCAGTCGGGATTTAAATTTTTTAATCCAGGGATAATAGGACTTTTAAAATTGAGTTCATGGTGGCTGTTGCCATATCCTGTAATGTCGGTCTTGATGACCACAGTAATAACGATTACATAGTCCTTACTGCTGTGGTGATGTGAAGGTTGGTATTGAAATTGTGAGAGTTTCGGTGCAGTGTTGTCTTGGTTGCTGAGTCACTAGCTGCCCTATGTTTGCTGCCTCTTGTGCTACTTGAGGTTGCAACATTGAAGTATTGTAGCCTGTCAACAGTCAGTGAAATAATCCTCCACTTATATGCACAACCTCGTAAATGAAACCTCCCCGGAAAAGTGCAAAACCAGTCACCAGATCGAGACGAGTACAGTGTAACAATCAATAATTATCTGAAATCTTAGAGGGTGCGTGTTGTCGTATTGCGACTTTGGCAAATTCGCAAAAGCGACAGCTAAATAGTCTATGACCGAAGCTGTCGTTAAATGAGTTTATTATTATTATTACCACCCATTAGTGCCGAATATTTTTGTGCCTAATTTTTTATCTAATATGTTTATGATTTATTGTTAATTAATACGTCACTAACCATAAAAACATTGTACTAGAATTTGAAATATATTCCTTACTATATTTAGTAGGTCCCGAGCACGTGAGGGACAGTTCACAACTAATAGACGAGAGGTAGACATGTTCCATTTATTGCTGAAAAACTTGATAATTCGATTACCTTTAACTAACTTGGGTATATTTCCAATATTTGGCAGTAATATAAAAATTATTATGACCTATTACTACTTATGACTTGTTACTAGCAATGAATTAATATACTGTACTAGTACGGAAATTTTACTGTTCCCTTTAACAACTCTTACTGGCATCGAGCGTATTGTTATTAGTTTTTTGCATCTTCGAACGTTGTTAAAGGGAACATTAAACTGCTGCAGACAAGGATATGACAGAGCCACCCGCACCAAGTGTGTAGGCATCTCAGCCCACCTGTACCTTCCCGCGGTGGTGCCGTTAGTATACCCAGCCTAGTCAACAATTTAGTTGTATTGTGTATTCTTGGCGACCTTTGTATCAATAGTTTTTCATTCAAAAACTCGCTGACATTGGATAGAACCAACACAGGGGGCGCCTAGGGCACGCAAGTGCTCTAGGTTCTTGCACTTTTTTATATTTATATTTTCGATAAGTTGTTTGGCACGATTTTGCAAGAATATTTATATTTTGTAACATATATGGAGGGGTCCGTTGTGACAAAACGTTAATAATTAAGTTCTTTAAAAACATTTGTACCGAGGCAGAAAAAAGAAAAAAGGGAGAGCAACAACGCGCATCCCTTCCCTGGCCTTGGAGGGTGTCACACTACAGAGATCAGGGACTATGGAGGGTAACAAGCGAGGGAGGAGCTCGATGCTTGTGTGTCGATGCTTATAGAAAAAACGGAAGGAGAGACCGGCAGGCCGCAGCCGAGACATTTCAAGAAACACTTTGCGAGAAGTACAGAAATTTCTTGAGAATTTCTTGAGCCCTACTCGCCCGACTTTAGACTCAAGTCCAACACTCGTAACTTTTTAAAGCATGCACTCATCGACTTCAAATTACCCTCAAATTAAAGAGTGAAACATCCTCTGTTTCTCATATCGAACACACGACCACAACCCTAACGGTTTTCTGGAAAATACAGAAATTCTTCGAAAATCCTTTCCGATTCGCCCGCAGTCAAAAAAAATTGCGTTCGCCTACTCGTAACTTCTGAAAGAATGCACTCATCGACTTCAAATTACCCTCAAATTAAAGAATGAAACATCCTCTGTTTCCCATATCAAACACACGACCACAACCCTAACGGTTTCCTGGAAAATACAGAATTCTTCGATAATCCGTTCCGATTCGCGAGCAATAAAAAAAAATTGCGTTCGCCTACTCGTAACTTTTGAAAGAATGCACTCATCGACTTCAAATTACCCTCAAATTAAAGAGTGAAACATCCTCTGTTTCCCATATCAAACACACGACCACAACCCTAACGGTTTCCTTGAAAATACAGAAATTCTTCGAAAAGCCTATCCGACTGGCGCGCCGTCGAAAACACTTGTATTCGCCTACTCGTCTCTTTTCAAAGAATGCATATATCGACTTCAAATTACTCTCAAATGAAAGAGTGAAACATTCTCTATTTCCCATATTGAACACACGAGCAATATGGTCGCCCAATAATTGAGAGAATTGTTTTTCTTTCCACTTACTGCGCTAATTTCTCTCGGAAATAATTTGCCGATTACCATTTCTTCACCACTTTTCTTTAGACAAATGATAATTAAGTATAAGAACTCACCTTTGCGCATTTCCCCGTAGAAGCAACAACGTTTTTTTCGTGAAAATATACTTTCAAACAAACTCTTCCGGTAGGAGATCCTGTGCTTGTGTCGCATTTTAACTGTTGCACGTAAAAGAAAGAACGAAAATAAGTGAGTACAAGACTACTTAATTATCGCATCTTGAGATTACTATTGGTGCAAAATTTACATTGAATTTGTAAAAGTCATTAGTTACTTCCTTAGGGTATCTAACCAGCAGCCACTGCAATTCTGGCCACAAGATCTGACTCAGCCTCAATGGGTGTAGCACAAACAAGGCTCTTCACGTGTCCCCGAAAAATGAAATCGAGTCGAGTCATGTCAGGAGGTCTACGAGGTCATGCAACTAGAGCATTTCGCCCGATCAACGTAAATGCAAAATGAATATTACGAGTAATTTAGTCATTAAATTTCATCCTTTAAAACAATAACGGCTAATATCTCAATGTCTCTTTCTTCCGAAAATTTCATAAAAGAAAAAGTTTTTATTCGGACGTCTTCTACTTGGAGGGCAATTTTTTGCCTCTTATTCTGAAACACCCGGTATGTTACTAACAAGTGTCTTCTGAGTAGGCAAAGTAGGCACTGCCTACACTGAGAAGCGCAGATATGTATCAACAGTTTTTTTATTACGAAGTATGCACTAATTCAGCGAAATTATAATAGTTCATTCAACGACTATGGTTTAAATCCGCAAAATTATGAAATATATGTAGATAAGGTAGGCAAGATTTGTACACTGCCTTTTTTTTCTCTGTATCTACATTATGCAGGGTAACAATGCAGAAAAGGCGTACTATTCGGAACTTTTTACTTCGAATTTGACACTTTCTTGTTTTAATAAACGCCCGTGTTTTTCTCATTTCGTGCTTTCAGCTACAGCATGTGTGTAGCTGAAAGCTATGCACTGTCTCAGCTGCAATGATTGTTGCATTTATGCGATGGTACAAATTTTCTTGCTGGAAACGTTTCAAATTGCTCAATTGGTTAGATACCCTAAGGAAGTAACTAATGACTTTTACACATTCAATGTAAATTTTACACAAATAGTAATCTCAAGATGCGATAATTAAGTAGTCTTATACTCACTTATTTTCGTTCTTTCTTTTACGTGCAACAGTTAAAATGCGTCACAATTAAGCAAAGGACCTCCTACCGGAGGAGTTTGTTTGAAGGTATACTCTCACGAAAAAAACGTTGTAGCATCTACGGGGAAATGCGCAAAGGTGAGTTCTTCTACTTAATTATCACTTGTCTAAAGAAAAGTGGTGAAGAAATGGTAATCGGCAAATTATTTCCGAGAGAAATTAGCGCAGTAAGTGGAAAGAAAAACAATTCTCTCAATTATTGGGCGACCATATTGCTCGTGTGTTCAATATGGGAAATAGAAAATGTTTCACTCTTTCATTTGAGAGTAATTTGAAGTCGATATATGCATTCTTTGAAAAGATACGAGTAGGCGAATCCAAGTGTTTTCGACAGCGCGCCAGTCGGATGGGCTTATCCAAGAATTTCTATATTTTCCAGAAAACCGTTAGGGTTGTGGTCGTGTGTTTGTTATGGAACACAGAGGATGTTTCACTCTTTAATTTGAGAATAATTTGAAGTCGATGAGTGCATTCTTTCAGAAGTTACGAGTAGGCGAACGCAATTTTTTTTGACTGCGGGCAAATCGGAAAGGATTATCTTAGAATTTCCGTATTTTCCAGAAAACCGTTAGATTGTGGTCGTGTGTTTGATATGGGAAACAGAGGATGTTTCATTCTTTCATTTGAAAGTAATTTGAAGTCAATAGATGCATTCTTTGAAAAGATACGAGTAGGCGAATTCAAGTGTTTTCGACGGTGCGCCAGTCGGATAGGCTTATCGAAGAATTTTTATGTTTTCCAGAAAACCGTTAGGGTTGTGGTCGTGTGTTCAATATGGGAAACAGAAGATGTTTCAATCTTTAATTTGAGGATAATTTGAAGTCGATGAGTGCATTCTTTCAGAAGTTACGAGTAGGCGAACGCAATTTTTTTTGACTGCGGGCAAATCGGAAAGGATTATCTTAGAATTTCCGTATTTTCCAGAAAACCGTTAGGGTTGTGGTCGTGTGTTTGATATGGGAAACAGAGAATGTTTCACTCTTTCATTTGAGGGCAATTTGAAGTCGATGAGTGCATTCTTTCAAAAGTTACGAGTAGGCGAACGCAATTTTTTTTGATTGCTCGCGAATCGGAACGGATTATCGAAGAATTTCTGTATTTTCCAGAAAACCGTTAGGGTTGTGGTCGTGTGTTTGATATGGAAAACAGAGGATGTTTCACTCTTAAATTTGAGGGTAATTTGAAGTCAATGAGTGCATTCTTTCAGAAGTTACGAGTAGGCGAACGCAATTTTTTTTGACTGCGGGCGAATCGTAAAGGATTTTCGAAGAATTTCTGTATTTTCCAGAAAACCGTTAGGGTTGTGGTCGTGTGTTTGATATGGGAAACAGAAGATGTTTCACTCTTTAATTTGAGGGTAATTTGAAGTCGATATTTGCATTATTTTAAAAGATACGAGTAGGCGAATCCAAGTGTTTTCGACAGCGCGCCAGTCGGATGGGCTTATCCAAGAATTTCTATATTTTCCAGAAAACCGTTAGGGTTGTGGTCGTGTGTTTGTTATGGGAAACAGAGGATGTTTCACTCTTTAATTTGAGGGTAATTTGACGTCGATGAGTGCATTCTTTCAGAAGTTACGAGTAGGCGAACGCAATTTTTTTTGACTGCGGGCAAATCGGAAAGGATTATCTTAGAATTTCCGTATTTTCCAGAGAACCGTTAAGGTTGTGGTCGTGTGTTTGATATGGGAAACAGAGGATGTTTCACTCTTTAATTTGAGGATAATTTGAAGTCGATGAGCGCATGCTCTAAAAAGTTACGAGTGTTGGACTTGAGTCTAAAGTCGCGCGAGTAGGGCTCTAGAAATTCTCAAGAAATTTCTGTACTTCTCGCAAAGTGTTTCTTGAAATGTCTCGGCTGCGGCCTGCCGGTGTATTTCATGATCTCATGCAAGCGAAAGAAATTCCTGTCAAATGCTTAAAAAGAAGCTCCGTACTTTAGATTTGATTAAATTCGTGGAATTAAATATTAAGAATTGCACAATTATTACTGATTTCAATTTGTTTGAGTATTAATGCTGCTATATTAGCCAGCTAATAAAACCGTCACTCTCGGAGAATAGTCTGTCGACAAGGATGAGGTCGATGAGGCAGGTTAGACATATTTTACTGAAAGTGTTCGCTGCCATAAAGTGACGACAACGCCGGATTTTTTTGGGCATTGCAGGAGTAGTTTGGCGTTGCTGAAAATTATGAAGAAGGATAAACAAAGTGGTTTCAAACTTTATTAAGAATCTATGAGACAAAGTTACCATTAAAAATAGTTTTCATTAGATTTACAAGCTAGTTCACTCGTAAGAAAAGGGGATGGAACAGTCAAAATAGTTGCTGTAACTAGCCTGAAATCTCAACGAGTACCCTTAGGGAAAACTGAAGCTCAGTTTGTCCTAGAATGCCATAACCTTTGTCCCAGGTAAAGCAAAATAAGAAACATTAGAGTGAGGAAACATTTTTCAACGTTTATCAGCAGGGTAAACGAGATAAGAGATATTCTTTTAATGATTTCAGAAAACTGACAGCATGGAGAGAATTAAAAATGGGTGACTCCGGTGAAAGGTGAAAATGCCATTGAAATGCAGAACTACGTGCGTATTATATACATGTGCATTTGAGGGCGTGCTGAGTTGTGACTTTTAAGCTTGTTACATAAAAAAAATTTATAAATATATTCAATTCCTCAAATTTGTGGGTGTATTGTGCAATTTTGAACGTAAATATAAATAAATGTACAAATTGCATTCGTTGATGAGTGTAATGACGAACAGAGGCATACACAAAAACGTACACAAAAATTTGTTAGTCTGGAATATTCAGGGTAAAAAGCACCTAGAAACGAAAGTATTATCGAACACGAGGGCTTCTGACGGTGACGGCCATTTTATTTTTCGGCATTTTTTCTGCACAGGGTTTGCAAGACATCACGCAGTAGCAAAAGTGGACTCATTAAGAATAAAAAGTTGCATGCTCGAAGAAAATGAAGCAATAATCCTATAGGCTTAAATATCACTAGAGAACATCTTCACTCCCACTCAAAGTCGGAAACTTTTACAAAAATTTCTGCCTAAAATTACATCGCTAGAAAAAGAACACGACTGAGTATGTACATCCGGGACGTTGTGTTCGATTTCTGCCTCGACAGATGAACGCAATGTTTGCGATTGGTGAAAAATGTTGTGTTGACAATTTTACGTTGAATTACATTCAGATTGATGGAAATTTTCGGATATGAAAATTCGCGGATGGATGAAAACTTTTTGATTAATGGAAGATTTCGAATTTCTGGAAAAACTCTGGTGTATACAAAATTTCGGATCGATGAAATATTTTTGGGCCGAAAAGTTTCGAACGTATGGAAACTTTTCGGTTGAAGAAGAATTCCGGATTGAGGAAATATTTGGTTGAGGAAAATTTTATATTGTTAACATATTTTGAATTAAAGAAAAATATCAACTCTCAATATTGGACTGGAGAAATATTTAGGATAGATAGATAAAAAATTTCAGATTGATGGAAAATATTGGATTGATGATAAATGGCCACAAGGATTGATGAATGAGACCCCAAGATGACAGGATGGGAAACACGTGGACTATTATTGAACAACGTTCAAATTGATGAGAACGCAACACAGAAAATGAGATACAGACATCCGTATTGATGAAAAACAGACATCTGTATCAATGAAAAACAAACAATAACTCCATATTTCAAAAACACAAAATCTAGACACAAAGAATACATATAAGTATATAAAACAATGGTAAACAGGTGTATTACAAGACGTAGGCAGTAAGAGTGTTCATACGTAATACTAATTAAGAAATAGACATAAGAACTAAAGACATTGCTAAAAATACACAACAATCATTGCAACACTGAGTTGTGACGTACAGAAGTGTTTTTACAACAGCTGTTTCATTGGCCAACGGATACGCATTAACTGAAGCAATTACGATTATATAAAAAGATTACACGCATGAGTATTAGATATATAGTTAAGTTATTCTGGTTGTATTTTGCGCGTGGTTCTATACCGTACATAATTGAGATAAATTATATAAACATACTCTACCGATTTCCCCTCATTGATATTTTCAAGAAACGTGTTACCTTCACGACGCATTGCTGTTCCCATGCTGGCGTCACACGACAACCAAATGGCAACACTCCGTCATAATTGTCTTCGTACCACCATGGAATAAATACTATTGTACCAAATACTGCGAAATACACCACTTTATATCCTAAAAAGATAAATAAACATATCAGTTTCCTCTACCGTACCTGTACTATTGTCAGTGTCAGATTTAGACCTGAGCTTCGGTGTATTATTGTTAGCGTCTTCGCCTTAACTTGGGACCAAAAATGGCGGCGGGATGGGTTGGGTTCAATCATATATGAATTTAACTAAGCACTATACAGCTAAATAAGTTGCACAACTAAACACAACTCATTCAGTTGTATTTAGAATAACTTCTGTTCCATCTGAAAGAAAATTATGAAAAAAGGTTCATTACTCTGCCTCGTGACGTTGAGAGTTAGTTCAGGCAGTTGAGGATGCAAATTCTGGAAATGTCATTCTCAAAGTGGAATTATCAGTATTTCTAAAATTTGAAGTAGATGCCTTATTACAAATTGTGCAGTGTAAAAAGTACATGATAAAAACGACGTATAATCGTACCAACAATCGAAAAAGAGTTCATGAATAACTGTTAACGTGGAACAAAAGATTGAGTAAAAAGCATGAAAGTGTTTCCCTGTGTTAACTCACCAGCCAACTCTTAATATATTGACAATTTACATGACCCAATTTGCAGAGAGATCAATAAAATGATGAACGTAAACGAAAAATTAGAAACTCCACTGAAATTATTAGGTTTGAATAGAAAATTTTTTCATGAACTGCGTGACAAATTTTTTCAGCATCCGAAAGGAAAAAAATTTAAAATGACTGAAAAATTCGAGAAAATTTTGTTCAAAATGAAATGAATGATAGATATGGCCAATGAAATTGTAAATATGATTAGTGTGATCAATTACATGATATGTATGAATGATAAGATAATAAGTGATAAATATGATAAATAACATGATGATAAATATGAATGATATGATGCTAAAATGAAAATGATATTTTTTGCTATCCCCTAAATGGTGTTGACTTAGAGGGAAATTAAATGAGTAAGTTCAAGCATCCCTAATCAGCACAGAGGTGTTCCAAAGGGAGGAAGGCACCATTCAGTAAGGAGTTAAAGGACCGGGGAAGGTGTGGGGTCCCCACAACGTCCCACTGAGGTGGGGATGACGCAGCAATTCACTCTACTTTAGGCAACGTGGCAACCTCGTCGCGTGGGGAGAGAACTGAATTCGTAGACGCCCCGTCGCTCAACGTCAACGTATCTACGTCGTCTTCTGTGGAGATGACGTAAAGTTAGACGTAAGTGCGGGGCATTTGCGACCGTCTCTGGACGTCTACTTGGATGTCTTATTAATATTTGAACGTGACAATAACCTTATTTTGAATACTTACAAATTTTAAACGTATGTATTAGCGTATTTTGACTTACACATTTTAAACGTATGTATTAAAGTATTTTGAACACTTACACATTTTAGACGTATGTATTAACATATTTTAAACTATTCAGTTTATTAGACGTGAACATATACATTAATAAATAAAAGGTTCTCGGTTTCGAAAGTAAGCTTAAACTTGAGACTCAAATTACGTAGAGTTAGTCGTCATTTTGAGCAGCGCAGTAGTTATATGTTACGATCTTACTAGTGATGTAAGCAAGTCCCAAGTTATAGTCGTGTGTCCTAGCTATAAGGTTAGGTCGTGAGATATACTAATTTATTTTAGTCCTAAGTTCCTGTCGTAAATTCTACTTTTAGATCTTCTCATAAGATTTAGTCGTAAGTTTTAATCACACATTCTAATCATAAGTTCTAGGCATAAGTTATATTCATTAGTTCTAGTCGTAAGTTCTAGTCTTAAGTTGAATTCATAAGTTCTGATCGTAAGCTCAAGTCGTAAGTTCTAGGCATGAATCTTATTCGTAAATTCTAGTCGTAAGTTCTAATCATAGTTTTGGTCGTAAGTTCAAGACAAAAGTTCGATTCATAAGTTTTAGTCGTAAGTTCTGATCCTTAGTTCCAGTCGTAAGTTTGAGTCGTAAGTACAACACACACAATGTAACAACACACACAATGTAACAACACACACACAATGTAACAACACACACACAATGTAACAACACACACACAATGTAACAACACACACACAATGTAACAACACACACAATGTAACAACACACACAATGTAACAACACACACACAATATAACAACACACACACAATGTAACAACACACNATCACATGTGTCAACAAACTGCTCAAATTGCTGTTCACGTTCTGCGTGAGACCAACTGAGCAGAGTCATGCTTACTCCTTGGCGCCATGTTGCCAATAGTCATTCTAAACTACAGGCTACAAACTCCCACAGGCATCCTCAATTCCAAGCTGCTGACTACCTCAACTTACACGGCTCAAATCAACACAGAGTCTCTAGCGCCACAATGCGGCGTACTTGCTGTAGGAGGCATCAGGAATTCATTACACTAACTCGACTCGATTTAGACGACTCGCCGATCTCCAGCAACATCCTTGAATGCTCTGGGAACCGGCTGCTCACCACTACCAATACTCAGCAAAGACACAAACAAACGTGGCTGACAGACAACACAAAAAGTCAAGGGTACTCTAACACGATATTCAATAATATTCTATCCTGGTTACACTGAAACACTAAGACTTAAGATTATCCTGGGAGAACATCACCGTTCGATCGCCTCAGCCAAAAACACATGCCGCCTCAGTCCTGCGGACCAGTGCGGAAGGTCCGCAGCGATGTTGCCACAGGAAAGATAAAATTTCTCGTTTGCAAAACGTGACAGAAGTAACTAATGACTTTTACACATTCAATGTATATTTTACACAAATAGTAATCTCAAGATGCGATAATTAAGTAGTCTTATACTCACTTATTTTCGTTCTTTCTTTTACGTGCAACAGTTAAAATGCGACACAATTAAGCAAAGGACCTCCTACCGGAGGAGTTTGTTTGAAGGTATACTTTCACGAAAAAAACGTTGTTGCATCTACGGGTAAATGCGCAAAGGTGAGTTCTTCTACTTGATTATCATTTGTCTAAAGAAAAGTGGTGAAGAAATTGTAATCGGCAAATTATTTCCGAGAGAAATTAGCGCAGTAAGTGGAAAGAAAACAATTCTCTCAATTATTGGGCGACCATATTGCTCGTGTGTTCAATGTGGGAAATAGAGAATATTTCACTCTTTCATTTGCGAGTAATTTGAAGTCTATAGATGCATTCTTTGAGAAGATACGAGTAGGCGAATCCAAGAGTTTTCGACGGCGCGCCAGTCAGATAGGCTTATCGATGAATTGCTATATTTTTCAGAAAACCGTTAGGGTTGTGGTCGTGTGTTCAATATGGGAAACAGAGAATGTTTCACTCATTCATTTGAAAGTAATTTGAAGTCTATAGTTGCATTCTTTGAAAAGATACGAGTAGGCGAATTCAAGTGTTTTCGACGGCGCGCCTGTCGGATAGGCTTATCGAAGAATTTCTATATTTTCCAGAAAACCGTTAGGGTTGTGGTCGTGTGTTCAATATGGGAAACAGAGGATGTTTCACTCTTCAATTTGAGGGTAACTTGAAGTCGATGAGTGCATTCTTTCAAAAGTAACGAGTAGGCGAAGGCAATTTTTTTTTACTGCGCGCGAATCGGAAAGGATTATCGTAGAATTTCTGTATTTTTCAGAAAGCCGTTAGGGTTGTGATCGTGTGTTCAATATGGGAAATAGAAGATGTTTCACTCTTCAATTTGAGAGCAATTTGAAGTCGATGAGTGCATTCTTTCAAAAGTTACGAGTAGGCGAAGGCAATTTTTTTTGACTGCGCGCGAATCGGAAAGGATTATCGTAGAATTTCTGTATTTTACAGAAAGCCGTTAGGGTTGTGATCGTGTGTTCGATATGGGAAACAGAGGATGTTTTACTCTTCAATTTGAGGGCAATTTGAAGTCGATGAGTGCATTCTTTCAAAAGTTACGAGTAGACGAAGGCAATTTTTTTTTACTGCGCGCGAATCGGAAAGGATTATCGTAGAATTTCTGTATTTTTCAGAAAACCGTTAGGGTTGTGATCGTGTGTTCGATATGGGAAATAGAGAATGTTTTGCTCTTTCATTTAAGAGTAATTTGAAGCCGATCGGTGCATTCTTTTAAAAGTTAGAGCGTTTTCCATGCGTCTTCCAAAACTATCCTTTTTTTACCCTGTTTTTAGGGAGAAAGACTAAGGATCTTAGATGGGTTCTCAAAAATGGCTAGCCGGTCAAACCTAAGGTTTTTTTAGGTTTATTTAGCTAGTTGCAATTAAAGCCAAAGTATGCCATATGCTATGAATTTTGAATGAAAAATTATACTATGCAATAAAATAAGAACTAATTGATATTAGTATGTCAATTTTTATTATGCTTGTATTAGTTACTCTACAAGGTAAACCAACTTATTGACTTTTTCTCACAGCAAATAGATTAAGCCAGAAGTCGGTAACTTAAACAGTCAATATTTCTGAAAATGAACCTCCTCTAAAATTAAGTCCTTTTATTCAGCCCGTACTTTAAGGATACCTTTTCGTTACCGTTAAAATTGTTGTTGAAGTACTGTTCTGCTGTCAGGCATACAGAGTACAGTTTTGATTTAATTCTGCTCGATTCTGTCAGAGGCATTGGGTGAGGAATGTAAAAAAACTAGGAAGGAGTTGCATTGTGGAGTGCAATTGAGGTATAGTATACATTTTTTTTGCTTGAGGGAGATTACCGAGTACAAATTTCTTTAAATTGTGTGAGGCATTAATTGATTCAGTCGGACAGCGATGGTCTGTTTCATCGCTTTATGATGTTACTTCATGGCAGGTGCTCCAGGGGTCATTCTCATGAACTTGCGATGTCATTTGTCACACCGATAATCAAAGCAAGTTTTTTGAGGGTAGAGGTATGCTTCTTTGGAACAGCTTTGCCATTCGAGGTGGTTAACTGTGGGGCACTTTTATGTTTCACGAGAATGTTGATGGATTACATCTCCTATGCACAGATTGAGGGTTATAGTTTTTGGCTGGTTGATTATATGACCACATCAATATCGCAGTGATTCTATGGGTTGTTCTCATTTCGTTGGTTTGCTTCCGAGTGGCAGTTGTGGATACTTCTGTGGCTTCCCAACACTTATCTGACAGCTGGGCTTTAGATACCGGTTAGGCTGCAAAGGTAAGAACATAGATAAGAAAACGGTTCATGGAATATGTTATCATGAATCAGATTTTTATTTTTTCAAAAAATGTCATTATGAATAAAAAAGTGCTGGGTAGAATTCAGGAAGCAATTCCTCAGGGTAAATGCAGCTTTTTTAGAGTAATCTGATCCACACTTTAGGGTAGTGGAAACTCAGTTCGTAGGGTTTTGTGGCTTTAGTAATATAAAAGACGAATCAGCCTGCGGCCCAGGTCGCGACCAGTGCTTCCACTTTAGGATAAAATACCCTACTTTAGGGTAATCAAATTTTGTTTAGGGTAGCATTTAGGGTAGAGCTATATATCATGATTTTTAAGGTAATTCGACTTCTATCAGGGTAGTACAGCAAGATTATATGGTAATTGCCAGTTTTCATTACCAAATTCAAGTTACCGCTCTCAAATACTACAATGTACCTTATTGAGGTACACTGAGATTTCTTGTCTCGCCAACCCGCTTCTGCGGCGAGAAACTTCCAGAACTAACTGGCACAGGAAACATAGTCTTTAGCTGACACCCGGAACGGGGCAGTACACGCGGCAAATAACAAAACTTTATGACAAGTAGGACAATAGAAGAGAATGCTCACCTCGATGTTTGTAGTTTCGAAGATTATGTTCCGGTGAACATTTCTTCACAAAAGGCCGGCTGTCAAGGATTAAACTTCCTTGAAGCGGGCCGGTATAGTTCAGAGCACACTGTAGACATGCGCCCCGGACCACTCATCTTTGTCATCTGAGGAAGCAACCCGCGAAGGCCCCTCCTCAACTTCGCTCGGATCCGTGGCTGAGGCTTCGGATTCGCTCGTAAAGACAAACGAACATTTTATGCATGTCCAAGGTTATTGAGGTCGCCAGGAAAGTGAAGCACTCCCACCATTGCCCCGCTTGTCATAAATAGTCAGCGTTCTTACTTTTTAGGCCAGTTTGTTATAAAAGCAGACCCAGTCCCTAAGTGTGCAAGATATGGGTTGTCTTGCACGGGACTTTGGTAAGGAGCAAGGCTGGATTCGCGACAATCTCTCAGCTGGCATCTGTGATCTCTCCTCAGTATAATATTGCCAGATATGCTGCAGAGATAATATCTTGGGTCATTAAAAGTAATTACTATAATTTAAGTGTTAGGCAACTCGATATAATGTCTAGAAATTTATTTTTTCCAGTGTTACATCAACTAAATAGTTAATATTTCAAGATTGAAACTAATAAATCGGTCATCGTGGGATTGATCAGCTATATAACGTGTATAGAACCACACTGCCAGAGCCGAGCCGAGGGAAAATAGTTTTGTCACATGCAGTATTGCATTGTGACGTAATATTTGGTTACCTGCGGTACAGCTAAATTGCTACTAGTAAATAGATTCTGATTCCGATCGAGCTGCTACACTACCCAAGAAGAAAAAAAAATTTATCGTTTGTTACGCTCTACTCTAAAAACTGGACGTATGGAGAAGCGAACAACTCTTTCGAGGCTGGTTAGAAACGTCTCAGCCTTCCCCCTCACCTAAAGATATGTACTGCATCATATGCTCAACAACCATTACGTTTGGTTTAACAGTCAAAACCATAAAAATCTCTCAGTGCAGAGAAGGAAAACACAAATTTCAACTTCGTTCATCTTATCAAGCGATCCAATTGAAAGTCGGCAAGAAAAATTGAATTGTGGATATGTGCGTATCTTTCTGAAAATTATTTGCCTATTTCGTTAAGTAACTCACTGCTAAAACTACTGAAAATTTTTTTTACAAATAATGAAGCATTTAAGACAGTAAGTTTAGGGAAACATAGAGCTTTAAACATTGTTGGACAATGTTTCGGTGAACATTTACTAAGTCATCTTGTTGTTGTCCTTAATGAACGCTTATTTTTTGTTATAATTGATGAAACAACTGATCGCAGTGCTGCTAAACAGCTCGGAGCTATCGTTTACTACTGGAGTGAGAGTGTAATTATGAACTCGTGGTTTGTAATGATCGAGTTCAATTAAGTTAAAGGTAATTAATTCTTGTGGTGGTCACCAGATGCCTGGGTAATGCATCAATTAAAATACAATAAATAAATGGCCACTATGACTCAGAAGGAGTGAGAATCCAGACGCTCAACTGGCGTCGTTAAATCAATCAGTTTCCAACCATAAAATGAGGGTAAATGAAAGACGCTCGGCTGTTTGAAATTTATTGGAAGTTGCTGCGCTGCGGTGCAACACTTGTCTCTTGATTCCCGGAGGGGTTCTTGGGGTCCAATCCTGGTAGCAGAGCTTCAAACGATGTCTTCCCGGGTCAGGTTAGTTCCAGCATGAGAGGAAGAGTGTTTTTGAGTGTGGACTTTCTTTATATGTTAGAAGTGGTAAGCTTCAACTACAGGGCACTCAAGAGAGGAAGTGACCCAAGAGACTAAGGTGGGCAACCAGCGGTTACAGCCTAATACAGTGGGCGAGTGCAGTGAGGGTGAGAGTTCTGAACCGACATGAATATAAACCTGGGGCTTGGGAAAGTTGAATGTAGGTATGCAGGAGCTTACAGGTTTATTATAGTTGTGAAAGAGGCAGTCTCTAGACCGGAAGCTTCAGCGAAAAGGGAGATGTGAGCTGAAGGGGTGATTTAGGGACACGCTGTCAATGTAGGGCGAGTGTGGTGTCACGTAGATCCTGTGCGGGAACAGCAGGCTGGATTATTATGTACAGGTTAGGCAGCATATTCTTATACACATGCAAGGCCGTCACAATCTATGTATCACAAGAAGAACCCTGAACAAGGTAATCTCTAACCATGAGAATCAGCCCGCAGCTCTGGCGCCCAAGTGCAGATCTGAGATACATTAGCACCTTGACATAGGTGTTTAGAGACCAACTGAACAAATGTTCTATGGGTGAAGACCTTTACAATCACTGGCAATAAGCCATGGCTAAGATTTGAGTGGCTAAATCTATTTCACAGTATAGCACAAGAACATACACCAATTATAAGAATAGTGAGGTATTCTATCACAATACAAAATAATTTCCCTTCCTTATTCAGCATGCTGCTGTGATTGAAATACTAAACTCGCCAACTGGTTGTCAGTAGAGCAGTGGTAAATTAAGAGATCAGTACACCTAATCCTCATACACCTAAACCTTGTAGTGAACCATTAGCACACGTAGCCATGCCTGACGAAATTTTAATTTCTCATTTAAAATTTCAT
>JACJUY010009438.1:23176-33252 GCA_014220935.1 Platorchestia sp. MABIK | reverse complement strand
CGTGTGTGTGTAGGCGCATCTGGCGTGTGTGTGTAGGCGCACCTGGCGTGTGTGTGGGCGCAATTATACATAAAGTATCAACCAGTAGAGCTGCTGTTCATACAGAAGCGTGAGTGGAGCAATGCGGTAACAACATTTGATGCTCTTTAAAAATTTTATTGTGAGACCTAAAGTTATGTGGCCACCATGAACGTATCATTGAGACCAATACATGTTTGCTCGAACTTTACATTAAATGCTCATGCGCTTTGCTGTTCGTAATTTTCTGCAACCCTATCGATGACTTTGCTCTGTGATGGGGCCCGGAATGTGGGAACAAAGAAGAGAGAACTGATAAGTTCAGGCAAGTTGCAGCAGCCGTAAGCCAGCGATGTGAAGTAAGCCTCGGTAACTCACTTAAAAACATGCATCTTCATAACTGCATAGAAGTTGATGTTCGCCGAAAAAATCTGCCTCGTCGGCGACCTATGCTTTGGCAGAGCGCTATGATCTGAAGGATGAAGTTTTCGATTAATATACAGGTAATTCACCTAAAAAATGCACCTTTATAACTGCGACGGAGTTGATGTTCGCTGGAAAGAGCTGCCTCGTCGTCGACCTATGCCAGGTCACAGCTCTATAATCTAGAAAGACGAGTCTTTCGATTCATATCGCAAATAGTGTCACGCAATCGCTACGCCATCTGCAATTGGGGCTCCCTTTACCATTACTAGGTACTCGAGTGCAGGAAAACACTCGGACGCGCTCGCCAGAGCACACAAGAAATTCCCGATATCGGACCAGGTCAGCAAGCCGTGCCGCGCCGCTGATCTTATCGAGAGCTGCTACCGTAGTTTCCCCCTTTTTCTTCCCTGAAAGAATAGAATTTCTTCTCATAGCGGAAGCATCCTCGTGTGAACTCGTTCATAGCTTGTTCTTTGGCTGGCAGAAAAGGCGAGAAAAGCGCACGGATGCATGAACGCACCGAGCAGCTGTCGGAATGAGGCGAACTGTAGAGTTCTGGAGGCAAGTTCTAAGTCTTAGCTGGCCTGAACTTAGTAACTCACGTGACTCAAGTCTGTACAAAACGCACGTAAAATTCAGAGACCAATGGCTTGAACTTAGTAACTCATGTGACTCGTACGCAAAATTCTGAGACCAATGGCCTGAACTTAGTAACTCACGTGACTCAAGTCTGCACAAAACGTGCGCAAAATTCTGAGATCAATTATAAGTTTTGTTTAAGACAAATTATTACCAGTTTACTCGTAATATTGCTTCTAATTTGCATATTGTCATGTTTCGGAGACTAAACTGTTCAAACGAAGGTAGAGTCAAATCTATGGGGAAAAACACCTCATCTTGTTCGGCTAGCCAATAGAACGGCTTCATTTCAAACAAACTTTATGAGGTCACCATTGCGACACGTCGTTATTCCAATAGAGGAGCTAGAAGTGTTGTCAGATGCAACATGAGCGCTGCTATTGGTTCGTGGCGATGACGTCAGCACTGCCACACGGTCTACGAAAAAGACTGATTTGACCCCACCTTGTTTCTTGTACCGTGACCCACACTCGCGTTTCCACTCTCTGAACTGCAGCAACATTCTCTTGCGTTCAGTACCACATGATGACCTGGTCCCCGACTCTAGGCCCAAATGCTCGTCCGGTGTCTTCTGCAACTCCATTTATGATTTTGCCTCGCGCTGAGGAAACATTACATTGAATATGTATATAAGTTCTACAGTGTGGATCAGACAGAACGTGTTCTATGCCACAGCAAAGTATGTGTGCATTTTTTTCTTGATGCAGCCAGAAATTTCATTGAACCTCTGAGTTCGAAGTACTGAATCAATTGTGACTTGTACCCAGAGTTGTATCGATACCAAATGCCACCAAATTGAACATTTGATCTAACTTTAAACATTTTGTTTTGACAAAAATACACATTTGTCAACTTGACTTCAATTTCGCCGAAAATCTAACCACGTACGCTGGAAAATAAATTCTCCATGGCGATTCAAAGTTTGACAGAAAAACTCCTTTGAAGAAGTTGTATTTTAGATTTCTATTTTATTCTGTGAGATTTTGCACTACTCAGTGGATCATCCTACTCACAAATGAACTCATCTAACAGCTACCGACGTGCCTGAGTGAGCAGCGTTCCGAAGAATGCACATAGATTACTGCCTGCATTTGTCTCCTGTGTGGACTTCTCATTGCTGCACTGTCTCCTCAAGTCAATTCCCTGCCAATTCTCCCCAGCAACTCAGACGGCTCTCACACAAACACTCGCGCCTCAAAATTTGCATGCTGAAGTTCTCTGTCTCGCTGCAAATAGAAACTTATCAGTCGAGAATTTTGCCGGCTGCTTGGCACTTGATGTTTACATCGAGGACCGTCAGTTGGACAGTTTTTTGTGTTCGGAGGACGGAATGCGGCGACACGGACTTGCCTGATCATGTCACGGCTGAGAAACAGGTTGTAGGGAACATAAAGTATCAGCTCAGTGACATAATACTGCAGTGTAAAGCCATGTACTGTGCACGAAGTTATGGTTTCATCATACAACAAAGGACGCAGGTTCTGTGGATTGCATTTATGAATGCGCGAGCTGCGTGCACCTGTTATTTGAATGCTTCTTTTGGCAGCGTCATTGTAATTATTGTTTCCTATTGTGTTTGTTTCCTATTGTGTCTTGTTTCCTATTGTGTCTTGTTTCCTATTGTGTCTTGTTTCCTATTGTGTCTTGTTTCCTATTGTGTCTTGTTTCCTATTGTGTCTTGTTTCCTATTGTGTCTTGTTTCCCATTGTTTGTTTCCTATTGTGTCTTGCTTCAAATGACAGTCATCGCTTCGGTGGAACTAATCTGAGCGCCATTCTTTCCTCAATTCAACGTACCTCGACCGCCTTGGAGAGTTATATCCATGTAGTACTAAGTTTCTGTTTAAATTTATTTGAAATTTTGTAACGAACGTTTGGAAGCAGTATGCCTGGTTATGACCACTGCTACTAAAGCTCACTGGGTGCTGCTATAGCGCGAAGTTAGGTGACTAATGGATATTACTTATTTCCATAAATTTGATTTAGTGATAAGCCCTTAATTTGTACATCTCAAACTGCACCTGGGTAGGCGAAATATGGCGGTAGACCTCACGCTCCAGCAGCACCACTCACTGCATGTGTCTGTGGAGTACTTCCCTCGGGTCGCCGCGTCGCTTCAAATTGTCCTTATTTTTGCGACTCAAGCTCGTCACGTTGAGAATCGCCGTCTTTTTACGCGTAATTTTATGCCTGTCATTTAATGAACGCAGGAAATTTTCTCTCAGATGACTCAGTGCTTTCTTTGAAAAGTTAATTACTTGTGCCATGAAAAACATTGATGAAGAAGAAATAACTACGAGAAGGTATTTCGCAATGTTCCTCTCAGCCAAACTTCACTGGTGCTGGGAATGATGCTCGTACGAGTGACTGAGCTCATAAATGCAACTCGTATAGTCTATAGTCAACTTGTCCTTTCCCTCGTCATGAGTGGCTATTTCAGACAATCATTTTCTTGAAGAAATAGAAAAGTCTTCACTTCCTCCCGTCATACTGCGTAATGCAAAGCTGAAAAGCAAATTGGGAAATGTTATACATTTATCAAGTCTACATGCTGCTTCCCTAAATCTCGGTAGGCCATGACGGTACGTTCGCACATTCGTTTTTGGGAACTATTAGACTATGTAGTGTACCCGACCCGTCAAGAATGACGAGACTCGATACTTTCTTTGAATAAAACTTCCAGACATGGATGATAAACAATCCTGAAATCCATCCCAATAGTACTCTCGGTTGAAATATTTTGATACCTCCATTTGCGCAGGTGAAACTCGTATCACAGATACGGTCGTTAATTAAGGGTGACAGAGAGACCGACCAACCAAGCAAGCAACTGCGGAGTGAATGCAGTGAAGATATCCATGATTACAATTTTTATATTTTTACAATTTCACTTCCCCTAATTCTACTTTCATGGCGTGCGGTACAGCAGGGCTTACTTCGCTAGACGTTTGAAAAAATTTTTTTAATTCATTATTCCCTGCCCCTCGTTGCTCCGTCTCGCCTTCAGTTCAACTTTGGCCGGCCCAAGCCGAGCGGAAGGCGTTTTTCTCGGCCAAGGGTAGCAGCGTCCATTTTCGTCGACCGTGTGACAATGGTGGCGTCATGGCCACGAACCAATGGCAACGATCATTCTGCATCTGGTACCACCGCTAGCCCTAAATCTGGCATTCCTATTGGCCTAACGACAAGTCGCAATGGTGACGTCATAAGGTTTGTTTGAAATGAAGCCGTTCTATTGGCTAGCTGAACTAGCGGAGGTGTATTTCCCCCGTAGAAATGACTCTACCTCGTTTCTGCATGCACACGCTGCGGCCTGGCTCCTCCTCAGAAAGTCGTCCTTTTAATCATGTCCAGAAATGTTGTAGACGCCAGCGGGTCATTTCGCGGCGCTGAAGGGTTGCTACGAGCCGCACTTTTGGAGCGCGAGTCATGAAGTGATCTCTTAAAGCGGGTCTGGACGGGTCTAAAGTACGCACCACGACACACGCGCTGCACGCCTCGTAAACCCGAGCTCCTACGCAGAATGACATCACGTTGTCTGCGGGGGAAGTTCTCAATCTGCGTTCCTTGATGAGCCTAAATTCTGCGCACTTCAAGTTTTTCACAGCGAGGAGAGGAGCAGAAGAGATGATGTTGCAAGGACAGAGTACGTTGCGCTTGATAGTTACGCGTTTTTTTATATCTTACGCTTAGCTCTTTTATGCTTCATAAAATTGAAGATTCTACTAAAGTGAATTTTAAGGGTTGTTAAAATGTCATGTTAAGCACTGCGTAAACTTTGATTCCCGAGCTAAAGCGTTCTTTGCTCTGGAGCGTTCCAAGATCTTGCCTGGAAATGATTTATATACACACAGTAAAATCAATAACCGGGTTTAATGTCTTGGCGGAAGCTTCCTTTTATGAAAAGTAGGACGTGAAAAATTACAATTTTTCTTCTCACCAAGAAATTTGATAAACTCGGTAGCAAAAACTGTTATTCGAGGATCATTTTTTATTTTATTTTCGTCACCGCTCAGGGGAACACAACTATTGCATCTACGGGAATTCCCGCTCCCAGGGAGATTATGTGAGGTCCCGAGCTGAGAGTTAGGTAGGCGTTCTTCTTGTTGAAATAATTTTTTTTTGTAATATTAGGGACTATTTTTTATCGATTTATTGCTCTCCTGTTTTCCAGCGCCTACTACTTTCTTCTTCAACATTATTCTTGTTGCGTGAACTTTTTCTCAACTTAGTGTTTCTACTCACCTTGTGCATAGATCCCGCGTTCACTGATCTCAATACTATGGTGCCTTCCTTCTCTTCAGAACATCTTTGTTGAGGATAGGTTTGCGTAAACTCACATCTACTCTAATATGTTCTGTGCTGATATCTTGTAGAATGATCGTGAAAATTATTTTTGTTTAGAGTTACCTATTCATGATGCAAAAAACGAAACTTGCGATATATTATGAATAAAATATTTTTATTCATGTGCTATTGTACCTCAAGCACAGATTATTCTTAAACAACTCGTAAATAAATGATGCCTCCCATGCAATCATCCACTGGACAGTCTTTTGCTTTGAGGGCAGAACTTTCGTTGACCTGCGTCTGCGAGGAAATTGTGTGTGCCGTGCCTTGAGTGTGCCGTGCCTTGTGTGTGCCGCGCCTTGTGTGTGCCGCGCCTTGTGTGTGCCGCGCCTTGTGTGTGCCGCGCCTTGTGTGTGCCGCGCCTTGTGTGTGCCGCGCCTTGTGTGTGCCGCGCCTTGTGTGTGCCGTGCCTTGAGTGTTCCGTGCCTTGTGTGTTCCGTGCGCGTGCCGTGCGCGTGCCGTGTGTGCCCCATGCAGCCATAGTGCCACGCTGCGTCAGCTCGTGTAATTCCACAAATGTAACGTCGAGCGCAGTTCCAAAGTCACAGATGTGTAAATAATTTAGTACCTGCAGCATCACGAAGTATTCCTTACATGTAATTACCAACTTCTATTAATGGAGGATGTGCGGTGGCCATACTTCCACCGTGGTCCGGCCTCATTGTAAAATCCTGCGACGCGCGATCTCCTTAAAATAAATTGAATTCAAAATTCAAGCCATAAAACATCATTACGGCCGTCATCGGCGGGATTTTTGTACAGAATGGTGAAGCGTCGCGAGCGCGCGCGATGTCGGAGCGACGAAAGTATTCCAATTTATGGACATTATGGCGTCACGAGCGAGTTATAGCCTTCGCCTCCCGATTATGAAGCTTTTAAAGTGGAACATTTTTTGTGAGGACGATATATTGGGAGCGGACCGGTGTGGGCCCGTGGACCGGCATTAATAAGGCATCCGTGTTTGCTCTTTATGGCTCGCTAAATTGCGAGGCGCCTTCCTATTCCTCCATAAAACAACGAGTAACTTGTGCTGCGCTATTGATGCTGTGCCGCCCTGCCGCATTTTACTTTCTCCTGGAGCTTTTTACTTCCTTGCGTGGAATGCGGTCAGTAAATATAGCCTGTAGAACCCATTCATAAATACATATGATAAATCAATCAAATTTAACAGGCGATCAATAAATTTTCACTCGCATTCGAGATCACATTTGAATCTTGTCTGTGAAGAATATTTCAGAATAGGAAAAATTATATTTATGCATTAAAAATCAAATAAAGCTAAAACATTCTTGAAATGCTAACGTCACATGAATCTTTTATTTTAAATTACATCCACTTTTGTCAGGAAGTTTTCCCTCTTTGCTGCTGTGCTGCGCAGGCTTCCGCTGGCCGAAGTAATTTCATCAAATTTGTACCCACCAGCCGGTGTTGTACACACTTCACCTTTCATTTTATACTCTTAACTCGATAAGTATTTAAAACCGAGTGAAATCTCGACAACCACCAAAGTCCCCGCCATTGACAATAAAGTTGAACTTTGTTTACTGCAGCAGGGGAACAACAGCAGCACTGCAGCAAATGACCGGCATTCCTGCAAGTTTACCACCACCACCACCACCAGACCAGAGCCCAGCACCCGGCATCCACGTAACCCGTCAAATGAAGTCTTCGGCTCGCAAATTGCGCCCCCTGCTGCTGCTGTCTTGCTTAGCTGCTCTGAGGTGGGAAGGCCTTGCTAACTCAGGCGGTGGCACTGCGCTGGCTGCTCTTCAATGTACTGCCCGCTAGCGAACTCAGAAACTGTGAACAATGAAGCTGGAAAAAAGGACCGCTGCTGACTTTCAATATATTGCCTGCTAGTAAGTTATAAACTCTGAAATTGTGGACAATGAATGAAGCTGGAATAAAACACCGCTGCTGTCTGCAAGACGACTTGCTGACTCTGATATATTAGTCAAAGTGATGGTATCTTCGCCGTAATCGATTAATGTTTGTAATCGCCGTAATGTACGTATCGCTAGCTTAGCTTGACGCCTGACAAACTACGAACTTGGAAGTTCAGCTGCTACTCGGCGGTGCCGTAGCGCGAGTGTGCAAGTTGAGCTGTGGAGCATCGCGTGAGTCGGGTTCTCTGCGTCAGGAATTTAGCTCCGTGTTATATGGTGGAATTTAGTTCAAAGCTGTGACGTCTGCCAGGCGACACCTGCAGCACTGCGGCCTCTGTCGTGCCTGTCACGGGACTTCTGCGGTGTTGCCCTCACGTCTGTTGGGTGACGTCTACCGTGCTGTCTCCTGTCAACCTGTCTGCCAGGTGCCAGCTGTGACATTGTTTGTCTATGCCATGCGTCAGGTGCCAGCTGTGATATTGCTTACCAATGTCACCGTCACGTCAGCCAGGTGCCAGATGCAATGCTACAGCCTGCTGTTGCCAGGGGCCAGATATGATGCTGCCACCTGCTGTTGCCAGACGGACACCCCGGCCACAATTAAGGAGGCGGTGAAGGAAGCAAGGCGCCTCTTCAAGGCCCCACGTGATTTAAGGCGCAATTTAAGCAGTGTCGCAATGTGAGCACCTACCATAACGCAGCAGGGCAATTTTCTCCTGAAATACGGTGATTGCGCAGCAAACCACGACTCTGAGTCCGCCTGCGGTAGGCACGTAGCGCCGCTGATATATCCCCAATTGTATTTTTCTTTTCGATAAAACATCTCTGCATAAACAAGTGAAAGATTTTGTTAAAAATTGTTGAAGAAATTTGGTCCCTGTTCGCCTTGATGCTCGTTTAGTTATGGCGCTGATGCTGTTCAAGTCTCGTGTCAACATTACAGACTTTTTCTAGTTTGTCTTCATGAAGTTAAAGATCTTTTTATTTTCCTAAATTAATCATGTATTTTGCAGCTGTCTTTTGCGTTGTGCAATTTGCATTAACAACGCAACATCAACGCTCAGTATAAGTACAGGAACAACGGGCTTCCTGTGCTAAATTGTTCCATTTTTCGTGTCTTTGTCTTCGATTCTTCACCCATTGGCTCAGCTCACTTCCATCATCATGTAAGAATTAATGACTTAATGGCAACTGGTGAGATGCGTTAGTTCCTGATGAAATAATAATTTCGGTGTGCCTGGTTACGAAAGTGAAATTACAAATAAGAATTGTAGTGATTGTGCTAGGAATTGTCCTTACAATAGTGAATATAGTGCGAAAACTTCTATCTGTAGCCTAACGTCGAGCTCTGGCATTGATCTAGAGGGCGGACCATCACAGGTTCGAGTTCACTCTTCGCTATTGGGCTTTACCTGAGCTGGCAGCTCTTCTGGTGGTTTGTAAACAAAACTGAGGAACTAAACACAGAGATGGCTATGGAGAAACGCTTCTACTCCAAGATTCATTCACTCCCCTCAAGGCTAGGAAGCTCGACAACTGTCCCATTGTAGCGTTATAGTATAAGCAGCACCCAGCAAAAGTTGGGATTTAAATTTTTAACGGTGATTGAATATTTGACATTACTTTCATCGAATATAACGTATTTTGAAATTCAGCAGCAGCGACTCCATAAAATTGTGGGGAAAAGTTTAGTCACTAGAAAGTTGTACAAACAAAACAAAATGAGACGCCCAATTTCAATTTTCTAGTATTTAAAAATACTCGCATCAAACTTGCCGTGAATTTAATACAGGTTTCTTTGTCGAGTCTCCTCTCAGGGAGATACAACTATTTTATCTACAGGAATTAATTATCAATGTTCCCAGGGGGAAAATACGTGAGGGCCCGAGCTGAGAGTTAAGTAGGCCTTCTTTTTGTTGAAGTTAAATGTTCTTTTTTGCTGTATCAAGAACCGCCTTTTTTCGGTTCACTGCTGTCCTATTTTTCAGCATCCATTACTTTCTTTTTCAACTTTTATCTTGTTTCATGAACTTCTTTCTCAACTTACTGTTTGTATGCATTTCTGCATAGACTCCGCATTTTCTGATCTCCATTCTAAATGGTGCCTTCCTCCTTCCTCTCTTCGAAATGCTCTGTGTTTTAGCTGTTAGGGAAGCTTAAACCATCATCTGTAATCTTCGTTGAGCCTCATTCTAACGCGATCGATGTCCGAAAAAAAAACTGTTCATCAACTTAAAAAATGAAGTATTGAAACAAGTCGTGCGTAGTTGCAACAGCGTTAGAAACGCTGTTTATCGAGACGGCAAAATCCCATCGAATTGAATGCGATGGAAGCAAACTGCGGTACTCCGTAATTCATGCAGCACTGCATACAGCGACCCAATGCTCGCCAGCGACCTCCGTCACCGAGCAGCGATGAGACCTCCGCATGAGAGGCTCGAGAGCCCGGGATTATTGTAAAATCTCATTTAGCGAAGATCCGCTCGGCAAGACCACGAAAACTAACGCGCACAGGAACAGCAACGGTGTAGTTACGTTTCATTCGGGATTATTCGGCTTACAAACTCCAGCCTAAAAGTTAGCTCGGGAAGTTGGGAAAGTTTGACGACAGAGGCATGTTTGCGGATGCAGAATGACTGAGTCCCGCCTGGCTCCGCTCAATAGGAAGAAATCACGCGAAGAGAAGCACTGGAGTCTCCCTTCAACTTAGGAAATCGAACAGTTTCTGAAGAAGGGCAAATGTGGCGATCTTTTTGGG
>JACJUY010009438.1:3794-15449 GCA_014220935.1 Platorchestia sp. MABIK | reverse complement strand
GAGCAGGGCGTTTGAGAGCAGAGCGTTTGAGAGCAGAGCGTTTGAGAGCAGAGCGTTTGAGAGCAGAGCGTTTGAGAGCAGAGCGTTTGAGAGCAGAGCGTTCATAAAAACATAAACACAAATACTTAGGGAGTGAGAGTTGTCTCCCATCGTGGGAATGGGATTCTCAGCGTAGAAGTCGTTTTGGCGATGTAGTGATGCGAGCGGCGTGGTGGAGTGATGCGAGCGGCGTGGTGGAGTGAAAGGAAAGGCATAACCTCACTACAGCAGAAGAAATAAATAAAAACCTGGAAGGAGACGATCGCAGGCAGTTCGTCATGCTGTAACAGCATGATGGTCAGAAAAGATCGTTCTCTGCACTTGAAAGTGTTCTTATGACAAACAAACATCAAGCGTTCTCGTTCAATGAATGGTTCAAACAAAAGTTGATCATCAGAAAGGAAACTTGTTTTTCCTCATTTGATCCGCGGTACATTGAAAGTAAGTCTTGAGCTGTTCGTTTCATGGTGCGCAAGTCAGCTGTAGGTCGACTTGCACGTAATCAGCGCTCATGCACATGTCGTCCGGCCTCTTGCAAAGCTTTATTTGTTCCAAATTACATCTCTGTGTGGCCTCAATGATGCCAACTAGGCCACCGTTTGCGTGCACAAGAGCGAGAACTCGTGCCTTTGTCGCCCTGCAGTCAAGCGAGCTTGTGTGCCTCTGCAATTGCCACTTGCTAGCATTATTTACAAACTGCCGTGTTGCAGGGGACTTCGTTAGAGAAAATACCAGAGCCGTAAGTTGCATCAAGGCTTCACACTCATGAACTCAGCTGTTGCAGCGACTCGAGCGAGGGATATGACATTCTATCACCGTGGCCGAGTGGTTAAGAGCGCGCCTTTCATGGGAAGGCGTCGGCAATTCGAATCCCGGCAGTGCCGCCCGGTTATTCTCCCCGTTGGGAAAAGGGAGAACTCAGCCACAATTCCCCACCCTACCAAAGTCTTGGAAAATGGATAATGGGTACCACCGGTAATAACAGTATTGCGTCCTGGTGTTATAAGGCATTAGAAAATCCAATGTACAAGATATGTATCACGCTTGATAAGAGTAAAACATCTTTCAATACCAACGCACTCCAAACGCGTGATTGCAGCAATCGTGCTGAGCGCGTAACTGCTGCGTTGTTGTTTCATGCCCAATTAATTTCCAACATTTTATTTCTGCAGCTGCGACATGACCATGCTCATGTAGTACACAGAATCCTACCTCAGAACAGACCGCAGCAATCAACACACGCGACTACTGCGAGCCAGAAATGTCTTCTCAACAAACTCGCGTGATGGGAAGTCGGGCGGCCGCGCGGCTGAGGCCTGCCGCTCAATGGTTGTGTGCACCAGACACAAATTAGGCCACGGAATTACGCAGTCCTAGCGTATACAACAGGCCCACCGCCCTTGTGTACTCGGTGCTAATATTTGCCGTGTTCGTGCAAGTCTGGGGAGTGTTAGAGCACCAGCACACCCGCTGCATGTTGAAATGAAGTCCGTTCACTCAAGCTCATACCTTCTCAGCGGGGATTCTATTCAAATGTGGATTAACTCTTTGACCGCAATTGGCTTAACCGAAGTTCAATATTCAACTCAATTTTAAAATCAATTGAATGTAGCAAACCATTTTGAAAATAGCAAGCGTTAACTGAAATCGTGCCTTGATATAGCTTTATTTAAGTATATATAAAACTTAAGTTCGTGACTACTGGTCGGTTAGTAGCGTCATGACAATCAGCTCTGTGGTCACCGGTGGCTCGCGTTCTAGTCAAAGTGTTCATTTACAAGTGATTCCATTCGAATCCCTCGGAGGTGAAATCAGACTTCGGTTTTGTCTTAACATGAATATTTGATTGAGAATTTAGGCGGCGAACATTTCTTCGTTTCATTATTTGGTATTGGGCTTCGTTTCTTTTTTGGGCATTAATCATTCCGGAAGTATTCTAATTTTTCTGATTTTCTTAAGCAATTGAAGTTAACTGTTATAATTTGTAAGGTAAAATAAGAAGCACGTTCACGTTTAGGAATGGTTTAAGTACGAGAGCCAGTGCAATGATGCGAGTTAAAACAGTTCGTGTACTGCTTGAAAGAACCTACTTCCACACCTACTCGCCGACACAGCATCGAGTGTTGTATTATGCTGAGTGCTGACGTCATTCTTTGTCTTGTATTATGCTGACGTATTATGCTGACGTTATTCTTTGTGTTGTATTATGCTGACGCATGTGGTGGGTACAGAGGGCAGGTGCTCAACAGTCCAGGGTACAGAATTTTTCTGTTTTCGTTTTGTCATTTGAATTTCCTAGTGAATTTTACGTTAACTGAGCGATTGATAACAATAACAAAAGCGGTTGTAGGGTTGAAAACAAACGATAACAAACGGGTTGATAACTACTCAAAGCCTACCGACTCACCGGTGAGTTTAATGACACGCAGCAAGCCGCAGTCATCATCAAGGCAGAATATTTGAGGGAATTCGGTTGTGTTTTTCCTCATCACGATTGCCCTGACTTGAGCAGCGCAGCCTCACAGCGGCCGCTGCGATGTGCGAACCCAATCAAGGACGAGCAAAAATTCGAGCGAGCTGACGAGGAGGAAGCTCAATTTCACTCCTCATTTCCTGATGTTTGTCCCCTTTGCTGTAGTGTTGCGCTTCCCACATGCGAGGACATCAAGCAGCTTTGACGTGAAAATGTAAGCAGAGTACAGCACGTTCTCTGTAAAGGGCATAAACTCATAATTGCATCCAGTAGTTCTATGCGTAATGGAGGCAACGGAATGCCGCTCGGTGCTTACGCAAAATTCCGTTGCTCGTTCAAACGGCCAATCAATTTCGGGCTCTCTATTGGATTTTGCAATTAGGTTGGTGGCGCGGCTACGCTGCTGTCGCTGTCATCTCTGCGCGATATTATTGCATCCCAGGCCGGACCGGCGCGCTTTATGCAAACGCTTGCCCTGCGTATCGAAATTCTGTGATGGACCGAGCCTGCTGAAAGGTCCGCTACCAACACCAGTGCTCGTGTGCCATAGACTTCACAGCTCTCCAAGTTGTGGATAAAACCAAACGAGAGCCTAGTCAAACAGGAAGGTGTACTTCAAGTCAGAATTAGATGTTGACAACTCGCCCTCGCAACATATGAAAAGAATTTAAAGATCGAGCCTTCTAACATTTTCATTTTTTCTGAAAGGAAATGTTTCAAGTTAAATTTGTGCACTGCTCTCATGAACGTTTTTCGAGCCTTCATTCTCTCCATGTACCTCAAAATTTTATTCTCGTCTGAGATTTTAAGTTTTTCGATGTCCCGAAATGGAATCTTCCGTGTGTTCCACGTAGATTTTTCTTTTCTGTCTTTCTTTGCAATTCGAGGAAGAGGGCGACGTTCTTAACGTCTCCTAAAATATCATTTGCTTCCTTACGACAGCTGCGTAGAATGATGAGCTCTGAGGATCTCGGGACCAGACTGAATTAAATGAATGGGTTAAACTGAAGTTCAATATTTAACTCAAATTAGAGGTAATTGTAGAGACCAATTTTGAAAACAACGAACATCAAAGACTTCATTTAATTTTCATGTAAAATTTATCGTAATTGAGATTGTAACTGCTGGTCGGTCAGCAGCATTATGAAAATCCCCTTAGTGACCACCGGTGGGTCACGTCGCACTTGGTGTTTAAGGCGTTATGATCATGTCTGTCCTCGTCAGTGCTTCAGGAGCATCTGTTCTATATATAGTGCGGCATAGCCCCCGCTTCCATTTTAATAGAAAAAATTGCTAAATATTCAAAACGAACTAAAAGAATGCTATTCTGCGCGACCCAAAACTGAAAATTTTGTCTATAACACTAATTAATTCGAGAAAAGTACAGATGTGCTCAAGTAACTGGAACATAAAATTTACTTCCCAATGCGAGTAATATTTGAACATTACGCTGGGCAGGGGAACCTCGACATAATTGGAAGCAGACTTCCAGAAATACGATGCAAACAGTACCACAGTAGAACTCACGGACAGGTCCTGGTCTTGACCTGTTCTTGTATAAACTGCGCAAGTGACCCGAGAATCAGCCTGCATCTGTAAATAACGATACCCAAGACTTCTAAGACCGGAACCCAAAAACGTGTTTGCTCTGTTTAAGCGAATGGCAAACGCGCTATGCAATCGAGTTAGATTACTTTGATTAGCAGCATTACTGGTCGATTACTGATTACCAGCATTACTGGTCGATATTTGATTACTGGTCGATTAGCACCATTATGAAAATTCCCTCCGTGTACCACCGGTGGCTCACGTCACAGTCAAAGTGTTAACTTATTTTTGTATAAACTGCGCAAGTGCTCTAAGAATCGGCCTGCATCTGAGAGTAACAGCACCCAAGCCTTCTAAGACTGGAACGTAAAACGTGCTTGCACCATTTGAGCTACAGTCTATGGCAAACGCTAAACATTCATCACCTGACCCTCAGGAGGATACAACTATTGTGTGTAGGGGAATTAGCTCTCCCAGGGGGAATATGTAAGGTCCCGAGGTAAAAGTTAGACCTTCATTTTATTCAAATAGAATAGATATTTCGTTGAGTTACGGGCCATCTTTTTTCGATTCACTGCTGTTCTGATTTTACGCACCTTCTACTGTCTTCTTTCACTTTTATCTTGTTTCTTAAACTTCTTTCTCAACTTGCTATTTCTATACACCTTCTGCATAGCCTTCCGCGTTTCCTCAAGTCTATACTAAACGGTGCCTTCCTCCTTCCTCTCTATGCAACGCGTTTGTTGCGGTTATGTTAGGCTTAAACTAACACCAAGTTTCTGTCAGAACGCATGAACTCGAAGGCGTCTGGCTGAGAGGCGCAGTCGCTGGGACTTGCGGAGCACTTCTGCGCCAAGCGACAGGATATTAAATCCTAACTTTAAACAGGCGCCTTCTGTGAGTTCCAGAGAAGATGCATTTTAGTAGCCTCAATGGACAGGGCTGGTTTCCGATATATCTCATTGAATTGCTCTCCGTGACATCAAAGAAACGTTTTGTTTGGTGATCCAGGGCATCGCTTCCTCCTTAAAGACGTTCAGCGTACGCAGAGACGACGTCATGTTGCTCAGAGATATTACGCTCCTTCATATCTTGCTCACCACGCCCTGTTCTCTGGTTACAGAAACGCTTTAAATTGGATTTGGAAGTAATTTTAACTGTAGCTCAATTTCACGATTCCTCGATTTGAAACAAAACGTGGAATATCAAAATTGGTAATGACGTAGGGGGGGAGCGAGGATTGAGGTCTTCAGAGCCTGGATTTATCGAAGAACAAAATATATCACCAAACGAGATTAGCGTTATTTTATGGATGCTAATATCTATCGCATCTAGCCTATCTAAATGACTCAGAGTCTCAAATCTAGTGCGGTTAGATTTGAGTTGTTCATAAATAGAAAGGAAGAGAGATGCAATACGCGCACGCGCTCGATCGGTTCTATACTCCATTAAATTATGAGGGTAGTTGTTTGTTCGCATAATCTGTTCAGATCACATGTTCATTGTTCTTTTCTAACGTTACGTATTCTATTCCCACACCACATCTTCTGTCACATATTTTGCTTTAACTTCCGTAGTTCATTATCGAAAACTGAGATGCACAAGAAGTACAGTATTTTAATTCGTGGAAAAAGTAAACCTTTGCAACATTCTAGTGAAAAACACTAGCATCATTCTAGTGACAAGACAGTTTACACTAGTTTGTAAGTTCACACTGAAAACACCCACTTGCTGACCTTACCTTATAACTACCGAGCAAAAAGCAGCAACACGCGCCACTGATCTGCTCAACGAGTGCCGTGTATCTCGCTCCTCTTTTGTTCTCAAGCTCAGCAAGATCTTTATTTCATTCTCGAAAACAAATTTTTACTCCTTCAAAACTTCACTTCAATACAAAACAAACATTCCAAAAAAACAAATTTCGACTTCGTTCCGAAAACCAAGACTTGACTTCGTTCCGAAAACCAAGACTTGACTTCGTTCCGAAAACCAAGACTTGACTTCGTTCCGAAAACCAAGACTTGACTTCGTTCCGAAAACCAAGACTTGACTTCGTCCGAAAACCAAGACTTGACTTCGTTCCGAAAACCAAGACTTGACTTTAATACAAAAACCAAAACTTGACTTCAATACAAAAACCAAAACTTGACTTCAATACAAAAACCAAAACTTGACTTTAATACAAAAACCAAAACTTGACTTCAAAACAAAAACAAGTGACCGACAAGCGAGATGTTAGTTGATGGCCGCCACGGTAGAGGAAACAAGGTAGGGTCAAACCATTTTTTTTTCTTTTTGCGTCGACCGTGTGGCAATACTGACGTCATGACAGCGAACCAATAGCAGCGCTCATTTTGAATCTGGCAACACTGCTGGCCCCAAATCTGGCTACACTATTGGCCTAACGACACGTCGCACTGGTGACGTCATAAAGTTTGTTTGAAATGAAGCCATTCTATTGGCTAGCCGACAAGAGGAGGTGTATTTCCCCCGTAGGAATGACTCTACCTTGTTTCCTCAACGGTGAGAGTCGCATTTGCCGAGTAAATTGCAGAGCAGCGCTGCCGAAGTTGCGTCACTTGGCGTGTGTTCATTGACCTGCCCTCGTCCCCTCTGCCTCTGCCCGCCTCGGCGCAAACTGAGCATCCTGAGCACTCACTGCACTCCAATTAAAGAAATTAATTAAAGGAAACTACAGCGATCAGTCGCTCTGTAGCTCTGACCGTCCAGTTGATGTTACGCGGGGCTGAGAACTGCTGGGTGGGTGAGTGGTGCCCGGGCGGGGGAGTGGCAATGGGTGGGTAGGTGGTACCCGGGTGAACGAGTGACGCTGGGTGAGAGGTGCAGGGTAAGGGAGTGGCGCACTATGGGCGAGTGGTGCAGGCTGGGAGAATGAGTGAGGGTGGGTGAGTACCAGTGTGAGAGCAGCGCAAAGTAACTCAGCGGCTCACCTAAGTTGCGGAGGCGAGCGGGCAGTCAGACTCAGTGGTACATTAGGCCTAAGTAAGCTCCCGAGACGCTCCCGACGTCAACAAGGCAGGATTCGCCAAGTCGAAGCGCTAGCGTACAATAGCGTCGTGTTGCCTATTGTGTGTCCCACAGCGCTCTTTACGCTATAACAGGATGAAATTTTTAAGCTTTTTTTTTAACCGTTAAGGTTCTTCTCATCGTGGGAAGAGAATAAACTTTTCCCAAATCTGATAACACCTATGGAATCCTCGTCAAAAAATCTACAATGCGCCGAGAGATCTTCATCGCAGGGTTTCTTCTGTACGTCTAGGGAAGTAGCAAAGTTCCCTAAGAAGTTGCCGCCTCGTCTGATGCGAATTTTTGCAGCAGAATTTTGTTTTTATTGGGCGTGTACGCGACACATCAAGATGGGGCCGCTCTCCTTTAGGTGTTCTTTAGAGAAAGCGCCTTTTCCTCCTAGCGCCGTTTCAAAATTCTTTTCTGCGGCAGCGCGGAGCGCGCATTTTGAGCGCCGTAACTTGTTTACCTTGGCCCTGCGGCAACACTTTTGATTGGCCAGCAAGAAACTGAAAGTGAGGAGCCTCATTTGGGGGCCTGTTATGCCGGCGCCGCAAAAGGCTTTGCTTTAAAAACTTGTTAATGAGCCTCCTGCAAATGCTTACTGCTCTCCAGAGCGACCGTCACGCAACTAACACCTCCTTCGCTCTTTTTTTTTTACGTCACCCTCGCTAAACTTCACGCGAACTTTCATGCTGGAAAACTGACGATAATTGGGCTGGTGGATGTAGCGGAAGCTAGGCAGGTGACGCAGGAGCGCTGAGGTGGCAATTTAAGGGGAGGCAATTTGAGGAAACTTCAGCTTACCAGCTTTCCAATCAGCTATTTTTGTGCGTACTTTTAAACTCCTGATTTATTATAATTTCTTTCAGTTAACTATTCTCTACGCTGCTATGACATAAACTGAATTGAAAAATTTATGGCCTCGAATGAGATTTTCTGCTGCGATCGCCACCGCAGTTCCTGCAACACAGACGAACGCTTCGGTGGGGATCGACTCTGAGAGATTTATGCGGCCCCGAACCAAATAGACATGAACAAAATGCTCGGAATTAGAACGTGAAAGCTCTTTTCTGCTCCGCAATCTACTGCAATTGGACGCACGTGTTCAGATCATATGCGAACCTCGGTGGTAATTCTTGACGATTTCCGCCGGTTATTCACCGTACAGACAGCTCTGAATAAAGACAAATGATTGTTCAAAATTCAAGACTTTCGTTATCAAAGTTTGGCTACTATTATGTACCATGGTCCCATTATGTGTTCCTCGTTAGAATTTTTCGCCAAATTATTAATCACTTGTAGAGAAAACGAGCCTGCGTTGAAACTTTGAGCGAACAAGACACGCTGCTGGCAAGTTCTTGGCTGCAATTCTGTGCGCCCTTTAACACCTTGACCGCAACGTGCGCCACCGGTGGCCACGGAGGGGATTTTCATAATGCTGCTGACCGGCCAATAGTCTTCCAATTAAATGTTCATAAATACTTAATAAAAGCTAAACGAGAGCATCATCTAGTTAATGATTGCTATTTTCAAAATTGCTTACTACAATTGGCTACAAATTTGAGTTGAATATTGAACTTCAGTTTTACCGATAGCGGTCAGAGTGTTAACGTTTAGTTTCAATAATGTTGGTGTCAGTGGAACAAAACGTGACGTTCCAGCTGTCGGAAAACGGTGTGAAAAATTTTTTACTGAGCGTCTTGTGGCACAGTCACTGACCCGTCTTGATACTTTTCGATACATTTTTTGCACAAGAACTAAAGTTCAGGATCAGAATATTGATTTTTGACAGTCCACACACTGATGTTAGTCAACGTTAGTGTTGCCAAAATGTTATACCCAGCATATCTTGAGTCGAGTACTTTCCCAATTCGCTTCAACTTTATATAGAAATTACTGAAAGAATTATTCTCACAGAAGCAGATTACAAAGTTGTAGACTTTAGGAAAAATTGGAATTTCAGAGTTTCTTCCTTCCGACGGTTTTCACCTTCAAGCATTTTGGTTTTAAATCGATCGATTCATTATTTATTTCGACTAATAATGTTTTGCGCTGTGAAATTGCCTTTAATTTTTATGACATTAATCTTCATCGCTGGGCCTCGGTTCTAGTTTAACTGTTCTGTGACGCGTCTTAAAGAAAATGAACATGAAGGATCCATTGTGTTGCCCCTCACATCTCAAACTCGGAGGGAGGAACACGTAGGGAGGACAGATGTTCCCTTGAAAACATATTTACTACGGTTTGGAAGGCCTAAACAGACTGACAATCTATTCTATTTGTGATGTTCAGACGATCAGATTTTGTTTCCTTAACAGCGCGCAATTTACCGCCGCGGAGGCGCGACAAATAACTTTTAGGAAGACGAAGTATTTACCGAAATCTTGGGCACTGAATTGCTGAAATATTTGAGCCAATTTTAGCGCCAATGAGCAAGACGCGAGACAAAATGATTGCGTTAGGGAAATTTAAGGTGCCGACACCGGGCCATTGCCTCGCGATGGCGACTCATGACGCCGCTAAGGAGCGCCAGTTTCTGAAGGTAATCGCAATTTAGGGACCCCCGCCGATTTAAGGGCCAATTAGGGTGAGGTTCGGGAGGGAGGGAGGAAGGGGGAGGGAGAGAGGGGAGGGTATCGTTACCAAACTGCCTCGCTACCTCTGCTAGGCAGCTGCAGGATGTGCAGCAGCTGCGTGCAGCAGCTGCGTGCAGTTACTGCAGGAGGCGCTGCAGTCACTGCAGGAGGCGCTGCAGTCACTGCAGGAGGCGTTGCAGCTGCATGCAGTCACTGCAGACTCCAGTAGCTGCAGATGTGTTCGACGCAGGTGTGCTGCAGCTGCGTGCAGTCACTGCAGACTCCAGTAGCTGCAGATGTGTACGACGCAGGTGTGCTGCAGAGTTGCGTCTGCTGGGTAGACGCACGCGCTCAGCACTCGCCCTCGTGCATGTGTGGCTGTGAGTGCATAGTGCCAGTCACGCATTAATTCAAAAAAACTCACAAACGATTTATTTGTTTTGCAATTCTTCGATAGGACTGCAGGTTATCAGTGCACAGCACCAGTTGCGCAGGAACTCACTAATGATTTATTTGTTTGTGATAATTCAACAGGGCTGTGGTTAGGAATTTTGAATCATCCGCTGGATCGTCAATTTTACCTCCGTCTCTGGTGCCATGAAATATCACTGTTGTACGATATTAAACTGTTTGATGGTCAATGTTCCTGTTGAACCAAAATTGTTCTTATTTAGTCATCTTGCAATGGAATTATCTGTAATTTGACTCGAGTCTATCTTTGCCTGAGCATTTAATTTACATTTTTATTTATGTGATTGTGAAAATTTTCTGTATTTTCTACCAGATGATGGTAGAAACACAGCAACGTTGCATTTTAAATACTGTGAGATCGAATATCATAAATTGAGATAATATGATAAGCAATTTTCTTGGACATTTAAAACACGATGAACTACACAAAAACCGTAAGGTTGCGAAGTTCGAAAAGAAAATATGGCGACCGCTCAGATGGTCCGTTGCCATGAAAAGACGGCCAGTTCCAGCCTCGCTGTTGCCCTTCACTGTTTGTGCGGGCCTGTGTGAACCAACTCGTTCTTCGCGAGTAAATTTAATCTCATGAACTTTAGGTTTTCTCAAATTTCTTTATTCGTGGGTTTTAGGTCGCTTATTCAAGTTTGGACCTTCCCACTAACATTGAATATCCCTCCCGAGCTGTTGTACCTCCCGAGCTGTTGTACCTCCCGAGCTGTTGTACCTCCCGAGCTGTACCAGGGTTATTTTTTTATTTTCTGCATGAAATTTTTGAGGAAAGTTTTTTCTACTTGAATCGATTCAATAGTTTTTACGCCCGAACTGAAAGTTAATATTGTGACTTTATGAATTTTTTATTTGCAATACTTTTTATTCTGTTCGTCTGGTCAAAACGAAACAACAGCTGGAGAACGAGATGATTATGGAATTGCTGCGAATCAATCCCCCCATGTTCTCAAAGGGTATTTCCTTAACATATCAACAAATTCCACCATATGGCGCGGAACAGCAACAGACACGGAGTAAAGCAGCAGTTGAGTGTTTATTCTGCGACTTTATGGTTATCCCGCATTCTGCTCGGATCGCGTTCTTTCTACAGTATAATATTTTTCCACAATAATTGAAATTTTTCTCTCGATATGAGTGTCGACAACAATATGCAGTGTAAAAAGAATTATTTAGTGGCAGGCATTATAAAGACGAGCGCGTTAGGTTCAGTAAGCAAGCGATGCTAATTGAAGGTTACCATGGCAACCCATGCTTCAGAAATTCTTTACAGTGGCCTTGAAGAGACTCTCATTTTTAACATTTGCGATATTATTAATTCCGCGAGCAAGAATTCCTTACATTGACCTCTACCCTCTTCGCGCGTGTCGTGGGGTGAGGAGCCTTTGCAGCTGTGGCGTTCAGTTGGTGTCTGGGCGCAGCAGCAATATACAGCAATGTACAGCAATATACAGCAATGTACAGCAGTGTACAGCAGTGTACAGCAATGTACAGCAATGTACAGCAGTATAC
>JACJUY010009437.1:16746-33254 GCA_014220935.1 Platorchestia sp. MABIK | reverse complement strand
TGAAAAAGTACGCACCTATGAACTAGGTGCTACCCCCTGGAAAATAACAGATTTCTTGGAAGCAAATGCTCTAAAAATTTTCCTAAATTATCTTCGAAATGTATTAATTTTTTTATCCAAGCCATTCTCATTAAACTAATACTGTTTTGCTTCATTAACATATTTGAGCGACTTGCTTCTTATATCTCTGCTCTTGTATTCGTTGCTTTGCACTTTCTACAAAGGAGGCTGCTCATGAAAATGGCTAATTTATTATTGAGACCAGGCAAAGACCATTTGACACGGGAGAGCGATCACACACATCCTCACTGGACGCCGGGCGGGCAGACACTGACACGCAAACGGGAGCAACGCGACAGTCAAGCCAAGCCGTCAATGAGTGCCGAATAGAGAGCGAAGAGAGCACGCATGCCCAAATATGGTGTTGAAGAGCTGTGACTGTGAGTGTGACTGACAGAAAAACTGATCGTGTGAAAGCCCCTTTCGCAAAGCTTGAAGTGTGTTGTTTGCATCGTGTGCGGGGTCTTGAGACCGTCAGACCAAACTCAGTTCAGATTGTCTGCGGACATGTTCGTACGTGTGAGGGGGCCTTAAGTCAGCTCTGCGAATACATCATGGTAGAATAATACACGTTTGTACGGGATCCGAATGAAGCGCGCAGCGGCGCGCCTGGGTCAGACACTCATTTATTACTGCTGAGGTGCTAACTGTGGTACTAGCGCTACCGGTAGCGGTGTTGCTTTGTCCTTTTTGCATTATCAGCTTGTAGTTAAACACTATGGAACCACCTAAAAATGTGGTACAGTCAAACATTTTCCGAATTCAAAGGCTGGCTACAGAAAGATAGAGATGGAAACCGTGCCGGTTGTAAACGTTGCAATATCACGTTCGAAAGTGCGAACAAGTCTACCTTACAGAAACACAAGGAATCCGAAAAGCATAAGAAAACTTATGAACTCACCAAATCTGAAGTTGAACAGCGCACAATTTTTCAAACAGAAAGCTCCTAACGATGATGACCAAGTGGCACATCCCCTCGCTTGTTGATGAAGCTCAGTTAAATAAGATAGACGACGAGTGGAGAAGTTTTCACCTAATTGCAGCTGACCTATCGGTGAGGAATGCACAATTCACCGGTATTAGAAATCATTAAGTGAATTGAAAGATGGCTTCGGTGACCCTAAATTTGCTATCCTTTCATATTTTATGACTTGTCTCACTTGCTTACGCTTTCGTCTGCATCTGTTGAAAAAATAGTTCCTCAACTAAACTGTATAAAAAGTAAAATTGACAATTCCTTAAAATCAAAAACTGCCAAATACCGCTTCCTTGCCAAGCAATGGTTAGCAAAAAATAATGCAAAGTGTGCGACGTGGGATCCAGTAAAAAATTTAGAAACTGACCAAGAATTAAGTGGAGCCGCTGATCAAAGATACCAACACCGATTGAAACGATTTAAAGAAACAAAGTCTCTTGGCTTTCATGCTGACATTAATGACAAAAATGAAGAATAAACCTAAAAATGTATTGAAGATAAGCACAAATTGCAAATTTATTACTTCCAGTAATTTCTGGGGAATTTTTTTACGTTCTGGGGAAATTTTCGGGGTCAGTCTGGGGATTTTGGAAAAAGTTGACTGGCAGCCCTGTCGGCCAGTCTTCTCACAGCGCCTCTGATGTTCAAATCACGCCGAAGACGCTCCGCCAGCAGTAGTCTCTACTGCCTCTACAGCCGTTTCGCACTCAACAGTAGTCACTCAACCGCTCTCCGCGCTGAAACTATATGCCATCTGACGGTCCTCCAAGGCGTCTCTGAGTGCATTATTACGTGAGAGCAATCTTTTCCCTCGTTTGCCATCATTGTCGGCGATTTTCTTAATAGAACGGCATTTATTCCAGTTGTGTTTTCTTACCCTGTCGGGTTCGTTAGTACCTCAGGCACTCGCTTAGGGGGTTGAAATTCAGAGTCCTTAGATATTCATTGACTGCCCGGAGCGTAAAGTGGGCTGAGGGAGAACACTACAAAGTTTACGTAGCAGAGTGACACAGCAATACGTCCACAAACGCTCTAGTGATGGAATAACGACTGGAGAATCTTAGTGGCACAAACTGCATGAAGTAGCAGCCCTCTCAGGAATTACTCAAATTAATTATACGGACTCAATCGTAAACGAATCCATAGCTCAACTGAGCCACTTATCCCTATTTCAAAAATGCTAAACCGAACCTTCATGCAATTGAACGTCAGGTCATTCATTCTCTACAAGAGTGTCGCACCTCAAGAAACTAATGTCAGAGCAGGATCCAGACATTATATACCTTCAAGAGATCCACTTCACTCCTGGCGCTCGATTTTCGCCTCTGGCGTGAAGAATAAGTCGAGAATGAACTGCGCGAAGAATGAACTGTTCGAATGTCGTCAATACGGAGTGCTCTCTCGGAGCACGGTTCTTAGAGAATGCAGTGGAGTGTCATGTTCATGTGTGCATTTGGTGCTTGATTACCCAATGTAGTAGGGGAGGTCATGATGTTGACATTCATTGTTGTCGTCTGATTTAATAATACAGATATTAGCTTGCCAATCATTAAAAATAGATTATTTGCTAGGTTGCTAATTTGAGGTAGTTGTTGTGTTGACTATCAATCAATGTGTGTCAGCCTTTGGGTGTCTCTTCTATTGTGCTTTGAGGTCACACTAGGTGTATTAGGATGTCTTGTTTTATAAAATAATTTCGTGAGGATTCAAATCGTGTCATATACCTAACTTGCTGGACGACGGAAGTCACATTCGAGGAGAACAAATTGAAAATTACGTGCGTAAGTCAGGTCTTCAAACTTGTTGCGTACCGCAATGATTTCACGTACTTGCAATTTGTAATCATTAACATGTTTGCTGTATCTTCTTGCATTTTTATAGCTTATATTCTCATATGTATTCCATAACGTGGAGGTGATGCCATTCCTCAAACCCGAGGTTTACATTTCATCGTTAATGTAAATTATCAAGGGCGCTTGCTTCCTGCAACAGAAAAAAGGTAACAGTTCAAAGTGACATAAATCTGAGATTGCCGAGTTTTTCGAAGTGAAGACTTAGGTAGGGAAGACTGAATGAGTCACTTGAACCTTAATTAAGAATCGCCACCGGTGTCCGCATGAGTGAGCTCAGTAACGTCTGAGCAGCTCAATATAAGAAACAAGCAAGACAAGAAAGAAAACAATTGATTTACAATTAGACAGCGCCGGCGCTGTCATCCACGTCAATAAAGTGCAAAGATGTCTGTCGACGGCCAGCTCCGATTATGACGGCGATTCTTAATTGAATGAGTGAAAATGAAAGGAGGAAAGCAGTTTGTGGGTTGGCCGAAAAAAGTGTGGGAACAAATGTCGCGTGCGAGTAGTAAATTGTAGATACTAAGATGCGATTTTTTTATATGATGGTGAACTTACAGTGTTGAAAGGACTGTTGTTACATTTCAATAAACCAAAACTGAGACGAGCTTGAAGTGGAATTTTTAATAAACAATGAAACCTTGAATAAAACTATTCATTTCATTCGACCATTGGACCTATGTTTCATCAATGATCGCTCCAGCAGTAATGACCATTGCTTGTCTGCAGGTTACGTGAATTGGTGTGATGCTCCCTTGTTTGTCCCTTTACATGTTTGAGAGCAAACATGTAGTCAAAGGTATAAAATGTCATGACTTAGAACCGTCACAGAGCGAGAACGAACACCTTTGTCTCCAAAAGTAGCTCTATGCATACTTTTTTCCGCTTCAACCCCTAACTGTATACGCCTTTAATATATGAGGAATGTTTATGATCGCTATGGATATAAATATATTTCTAATTTCTTAATATCAGTGTTCGTTTATCTACTTTGTGTAATTTTCCCATTAGGTATCCTAAAATCCATGACAATGCTTCAATCAACTGCGGTAAAAACCTGTAAAAATGTGTTTTTCTAGCTCACTGTAGGTTAGAAAACACACAAACAACCTATAACACAGGACTGAAAAGACGGAAAGGAAAACTTCGAGACAGAAACGCTCTGAATGACAAAGCCTTTACATTGATATATGAGCCTGTACGTTTGCCGATAGATAAAATTGTAAGTCTATTTAAAAACTTCGTGCACATTAGTTAATATTTCTACCAAGACACCTTCTTAAAGGTTCGTGTTATCGAAGTTACAGAACTGGCATGTTTGTGCGAAACTCAAGTTACCAGCTTTATTCATGACTTCTCCAGCTAGGCTCCAGTGTGTGATTTCCGGACCATTTTTTACTGCAAATTGAAGATATCCAATGTTGGTTAGCCAAAGAAATTCATATCTTGTAATTATATGCCACTACCGATATTTGCAATAAACATTGGCCGTCTCATTCCGCCGATTTCTTGACTGATGTTCGGTTGATTTCTATAGAGAATTCGATTTTGACATTGTATCGTGGGGATAAAACTGACTTATGTCACTTCGTATTCAAGCGACAGTATTTTTACCATTAAGAATTTCGATTGAATTTACATTATAGGCTGTTTTGCAAATATTTCCTGTGCTAGCTATTTCAAGTAATTTTTTATCACGAGATCCGAGTGTATTCATCTTAAAGAACCATTGGACAACTATAATTTATAATGTACCCGTTAGCATTGAATACTCCTCTAAGCATCAGATTACCGGCTGAAGAAATTCATGAAATACTATTTCGTGTCGTATTATGTTGTGATTTTCTAGTAGATGATAACATTCGCCAGTTGTACATGGTATCGAAAATGACGGCGGGTGAAGGAAAGAATTGCATCAGTGTAATACAATTTACTGTCGTTTCAACTTTAGTCATGAATTCACTGGCAGCACAACCGCCCCTCGCCAGTCGTGGAGAACCAAGCCATGAAGGTTTGGCAGTGCAGGACCACGGCTGACCCACCGGCACACACGAGTAGGAAGGTCGAAATCGGGCTGTGAACAAATAATTTGGTCGAACAAGATCCCAAGCTTGGTAACGGATGGGTGTGAGCTGTGAGCTAAGCTTATTATTCCACTATAGGTTGGTTTCGGGAGGAATAATTAGGAAGATGTTCAATTAGCAATTTTTCAAGCACTACGAAATTTAGGAGAATAGCAATAATTTAGTAAAACATAATATAACAGACTAGCAATATTCTAGCAGTTCTTACACCAAGAGATTGGTTATATTTTAGCAATACTTACATTTAAAGATTAGCATTAATCTAGTAACATTTCAGCAGTATTTACATTTAGAGATCGGTAATGATTGAGCAATAATTACATTTATAGATTAGCAATATTCAATCCCAGCTCAACCCTTTCCTTCCATAGAGACTGCAAGCCCCGCAACGACCAACACTGAATTTATAGTAGGGATGGAGTGGTGAACCGACATCTAGGATGGAGGATTCGCCACAAAGGGTCAACCGAACACAGCGCTATATAACACTGCGACTCACCTCGTAAGTGAACTGGTCCTGCAGTCCCCGCTGCGATGGTCTGCCAGAAGTTCAGTAGGGCGCCATCGGTGCGATGTCAACGTAGGATGTCGATGTGGCCAGCTGCTCAGGATGGCGCTAAGGGCCCGCAGCAGAGCAACCCACACGACATGCACGGCAGCACCGTATCATCGAGCGGCACCCCATCGCTGAACTGTGCGCAGTCGCGGCGCCCACCGCAGCCGCCAGCCCAATGAGCCGTCTCTTCTTTCTCTGCCATAGTGATGCTTAAGAGGCTTGACAATGGCCCAAAAGAGTTCATCAAATGAAGAAAGCACAGAGGAGGTCACGTTGAATGTTAAGGTGCTGATGGTTGGGCGTGAACTTTACTTTTTTTACTTTTTCAGAGTTCGGCGCGTCACCCGATGTTGGTATTGGCGCCCACAATGCGCTTGGTGCCTCTTTGCGGACTGCTTCAAATAGAGCCAAAGAGACCAGTCTTCCTCAAATAGTCGACCACCAGCTTTGGTGAAATTGGCTTGGTCAGCACTGAGATCAATGAGAAGGGCAGATTACTCTGAAAGCATGCTCGACGAGGCTAAACGCGGTGATATTCAAAGGCAGAGCATTCGAATTCGATGAATATGTCCTTCAAAGTGATATTCTCGCGTCAGGTAAGACACGAGCGAGGAGAGGATTTGATCCAAAAATGAGCATGAGTGATGAGGCAAGTGTTCAGTCTAAGTCGAGTATATGCGACTTGTAAGTGTCTGGGCAGGCAGGATGGAACTGGATTATTTAGGGAGTGGTTCGTGCAGGTAACGGCGTGGGGAAGTCCGCGTCAAGCCACCTGCCACACCCGACGGTAGTGTGCTTTGAGGCTATTGCGAATCTCTGTTCCACTGGGAGGCAGCTTAGCAACTAAAGGCAGGGTCAAGGATTCCCTTGTTCGTTGATCGGCGAGCTCATTGCCCCGGATACCCCCGTGACCAGGAATCCACTCAATGTAGACCTGGTCAGGTTGCAGAGAGTCCATCTCCTCAAGAATCCATGGGATAAGGTAGTGATTCGGTGGCGAGTGGGATAGGAGAGCGGAAATTGAACTGAGGAAGTCGGAAAAAATAACGTATCTTTCTTCTGACTTGGAGATAAACTTAATTGCAGAGTAGATGGCATAAAGTTCGGCGGTAAAGATAGAGGAGTAATCGGGAAGTTTTCCTTTAAGTTGAATGTTTCAGAGTAGATACCGCAGCCTGCAGAGTTGTCTTGCACGCCATCAGTGAAGATAAGGATGCGGTTTGAGTAGTTGTTCTCTTTCAGATCGCTGAATGCCTGCTGCCACTGTTCATTGGATAGAGAGTTTTTTTAATCAAGACCAGTGATTTATGTACTGGGATAGTTGGGCGGATATATCTGCAGGACATGGGTATGACCTGTATGTCAGAAAATTCCGTGCTCAGTGAATCGAACTCTTTTAGAGCTCTGCCAGGGAACGGAAGTGGGCGTGGGATGACATTATAAAACAGGAACGGGTAGTAGTTTAGAAGGAGTAAGCGGGTTGGGGGCCTGGGGATGGAAAGAATACGCGAGCAGTATCCAGAGAGTAACTGCCGCCGTCGTACATGGAGAGGAGTTAGCTCAGCCTCAGCTTTGAGTTTTATTATCGGAGTACAGCTCAGAGCCCCAAGCATCACCCTGGCCGCGGCGTACTGCACTCGATCGAGGCGTGCCAAGTGTGATAGAGCAGCACTGGAAAAAAAAAGAACTATGATCAAGTTTGGAGCGGATCAGTGAGTTGTAAAGTTTGCGGAGAGTAAAGAAATCAGCGCCCCACCTCCTGGCTGCAATGGTGGAGAGAAGGCGGAGATCGTTTTGGGTTCGCGAGACAAGACTAGAAACATGCTCGGCCCTTGTGAGGGGAGAGTCGAGGTTCATTCCGAAAAATTTTACTGTTTTCACATACGAGAAAGGAGTTTCATTTAATCAAGAGTTGGGGTATAGAGTTAGGACGGTTCAGAGTGAAGACGATGGCCGTCGTTTTGGTAGGGGATATAGAGAGTCCCCACTTGTTGCTCCATTCTTCAGTCTTATGCAGAGCTTGCTGCATTCGGGCAACTGCGTTTGGTGGAGAATGGCTGGTCACCCACATAAAGCCCTCATCTGCAAATAGCGAGTGCTTTATGCCTCGGGGAATACTTGAGAAAAGGTCGTTGATGAGCATTAGAAAAAGTGTTGGGCTAATCACAGATCCTTGCGGGACACCAGCGTACAGCAGATGGGACGAGGATAGCCTATCTCCTAAGCGGAATCTCAAAGTTCTCAGTTTCAGGAAGTCGGCTATGAAGCAGGCAATGTTGCCAGCGAGGCCCATGGTATGAAGCTTCAGATGGATGTCATGATGCCACACAGAGTCAAAGGCGTTGAACATGTCAAGAAAGACCGCCACACAAAAGCTGCCACGAACGAAGGTCTCGGAAATTGAAGTCTCTATCCTGACTAGCGCATCTGTAGTGCCGTGCCCGGCTCTGAAGCCACTCTGGCACGGGTCGGAGAAAGGTTTTTTTTCGAGGAGTGCTTGCAGGCGCCAGTTGATAATTTTTTCCATCACCTTGCACAGACAGTTTGTGGCAATAGGGCGATAAGATGTGGGCAAGGTTGCCACTTTGCCAGGTTTGAAGATCGGGATGATTATTCACACTCTCTATTGGTGAGGAAAACCGGTGTCGTAGAGGTAGTTGTAGAAATTAAGCTGACCCTGTGTTTGGGGGTCACTGAGATGCTGTAGAAATGAGAAAGGGATTCTGTCTGCTCCGGGAGCCTTGGATGTGGAGGTGGAAATTGCTCGTTTTAGTTCGTGTGTTTCGAAGCCTGAGTTATACCAGGGAATAGGTATACGCGTAAAAGTGGGGAGTGAAGCTGCAACTGTGTTCTGGTGTGCTTCGAATGCTGCATTTTGAGTTCTGCCGTGGCTTTGTCTGGCGAAGTGAATAGTTAGCTCGTTTGAGACTGCGTTTGGGTCAGCTGTGATGGAGTTATTTATTTGAAGCACGATTGATTTCACAGGAACTTCATTGGACAAGGCGCGAATCTTCCGCTATACAGTGGTGCTGTTTGCGCTCTTGTTCATCGTGGACAGGAAAGTGCTCCAGCGACTTTTACGCGCCTCGAGGACTGTGGATCGAAAAACAGCTCTGGCGCGTTTGAATGCGATCCAGAGTGGCATGTTTCCTAAGTGGTTTTTGTATCTTGACAGTGTTTTTTTTTTTGGCACGGCGTGCAGCAACACATTCCGGAGTCCACCAATTGGCTTAAGGGTGTTTGGTTCTGGTGGTTGTCGGGACATGTCTCCAGAGCAGACTTCATTATGGCTGCCGTGATAGCACCGCAAGCCTGTTTTGCTGAGAGAAATTCGGTGGGGAGAGTGAGAGTCGATTGGTACGCTGCCCAGTTGGCTCTCATTAGCTGACATCTCGGAAGTTCATCTTGGGCAGTAGGGAGGGCAGTTGTTATTATTATGGGTATGTGGTCACTCGTACTGGGACTGCTAAGAGGTTGCTATGTCAGTAGTGGCGCCACCTCTGGGGGGGCAATAGACAGGTCAATGTGGGTGTATTTGGCAGATGAGCTTAGATATGTTGGTTCGCTGTTCTTCAAGAGACACATGTTGTTGTCGGTTAGCCATTGATTGATGAAATTTCCTCTGGAGTCAGCCTGTTGGGATCCCCATGATGGATGGTGGGCGTTTGCGTCAATACATATAAGAAATGGGCGGGGCAACTGTTGCAGTAGGAGGGGAAGTTCAGCTTGCAGAACAGTGAGAGGAAGTGAGGGAGGGAGGGAGGTAGAGTGAACAGACAGTGATAGTAAAGTTAGAAAGTAAGACTTGTGCAGTACATGCCTCCACGGATGTAGTCATGATGAGGATAATGTGCGGTTGCTTGTTTTTGACGAGCACCTTCACACCACCGCCTCCCCCGCACATCCACTAACAGTGAGAAGCGGGCTGAGAGTATCCATTAAGAGCGAGCACCAGGTGCGAAGTGAGTCTCTTGAAGGCATGTCATGCTGGATACTGCTCTGAGATTAGTTTCGTGAGGTGCGACACTCTTGCAAAGAATGACCTGACGTTCCATTGCATAAATGTTAGGTTTAGCATCTTTGAAATAGAGATAAGTGGCCCAGTTTAGCAATGGATTCGCTTACGATTGAGTCCGCTTTCAGTAGTTGACCTATCTGCGTGAAGCATTCTACTTTTTCGCTAATTTGTGAGCAGAGGAAGAGACGTATGATTATTGGTAGAAGTTGGATGATGAGTTGGTTGATTGAAGGCGTGTAGCCTGGATGAGACTGGGAGTGGTGCGTGTTGAGCGGGGACGAGTGAGGCTGCGGCGAGTGAGGCTGTGACGAGTGCGGCTGTGACGAGTGAGGCTGTGACGAGTGAGGCTGAGATGAGTGAAGCTGGGATGAGAGAAGCCGGGATGAGCTTGGCTGGGATGATTAGAGCTGAGATGTGTGCGGTTGGGATGGGAGAGAATGGGATGAGAAAGGCAGTGATGAGTCAGATGGGGATGAGTCAGGTGGGGATGAGTGAGTTTGGTATGGTTGGGGTTGGGAAGAGTGAAACTAAAATGAGGGATACTGAGTATTTGCGTTGGATTGAGAAACAAGTAGCTGGGCTTGGGCTGAGAGATTAGTGGCATGGGGGTCAGGTGAAAGTAGGGGCTGGCTTGAGTTGAGGCTTACCTCGGTTGTGCGAGGAGAGCGGGTGTTTGGGCGGCTTTGTTGCTCTTGAGTTCTCCAAGGAGAGTTGGTGGATTTTCAACTGTTGTACGAGGGGGCCGATGTGGTGTTGGAGCAATTTCCAGAGGTAGAAGTAAGATCATCATTACATTGCATGAGCTGAGTGAGTGGGGGAAATGCTTGATGGAATTTATATCTGGAGGGATGTAAGTTGATTTGAAGCATTTTTTGAACGAATTGTACTTTGGATATTTTCGTTTCCTTCGTCTCTTGCCCTCGCTCTGGCATCAGCAAAGCTTAGGCCTTCATCAGTAGTGAGTTTGCATGTCCTACTTTCAGTTTCATATGCTGGGCATGATCGAGAGACGGCTGAGTGGTTACCTTTGCAGTTGGCGCATACGGGGGGTCATTTGATGATGGCCATTCTTCATTGGTATGACCTCGTTGACTGCAATGGCTGCAGCTTGGTTCCTTTTGTGAACATCTCGCTTTGGAGTGCCCATAACATCAGTATTGTCCGCAGGGGAGGGGGTTGGGGTCATACTTGTCGATTACGTAGTCTACATAACCTATTCGAAGTTTATCCGGAGGAGTTGGGCTAAGGAACGTTAGTACTACAGGGGAACTGCGGCCGTCTTGAGATCTGCAAAGAGCTTTCGGATTCCGACAACTTTGTTTTCTTTAAGTATGGTTAGGAGGAATGATAGGGATTCTTGTTGCAGCTATGGGGCAAAGAGTTTGCCGTATGAGAAGTGCGTTGACCAAGCTATGGTAGTGGAGATTAGAGTTGTAGAGCCGTTTATCGTGATGGTGGTGGCTTCTAGAAGCGAGTGGACTTGGGTCAGGGTTTCGGTTGTTATTAGCCGCGCTCCCGTTTTTTGATAAGTCATTTTCTCTTCTGGGCCACATGGTTTATCGATGGATTTAGCCAGATGAAAAGGATTTATTTTAGCAAGGCAGATTTTTGGATCAACGCTTGTTATTAGCGCATTTCAAGTTGAGCTTGGGATTTTATCTGAGTTTTCTTCGGCGTTTAAGTTCGGTCGAGCACTTTTTTGATTTTGGGCGGTAATCTTGACTGATACCGAGGCTGGGTTTGGTTGCACGGAGGTAAGGCTTTCGCTTGAGTCTGATAGTACACCGCTCATAACTGAACGGTCACTATCTTCAGCAACTGTTTTTTTTAATACACTGATGTTGGAGGAGGAGAAGATTGTCACTTGCGAGAATGACTCTCGGTCTTGGTTGTATCTTTTGCGAGGTAAGGTTTCGTTCTGTTTTTAGATTTCTCTTGTAATCTTGCACTAGTACCGCCTTTGCGGTCACCGCCTGGGCCAAGGTCCATGGTACTATTTCCGGCTCCTCTTTCAAGTACGTAAATAATGGTGGTTAACTTGACCGGTTTTTATTTTAGATTACTCACAAATAATACACTGCGCAAACGCACTTTTTGGGCAACACAGAATCGTATCACAACACCACGACGTGTTTACACTTCACGACCGATGGAGCAACTATACGGTTGGGCGTGAACTGATGTGTTCTGAGTGGAGAGGCTGGAAGTCTTCTTCTTTGTGCGAAAAGCAGAAGGTTTGGTCGGAAATGACAATGACACTGATAATTGGTTGGCCCTGGTGACATAAACATGATGAATAGGGGTTATTTTGCATACATGGTCGAATTTAGTATTTTCTCACATGTGTCACATAAAACTCAGGGTTTGAATACGCTACATTTTCCATAGAAATCATGTTTCAAACTAGATTTGCATAGAATATTCTTGTTTGACAATAGTGTCACATGAATCACTCAGTTAACATTCTGTTATTAGACTGGTATAATTCAACGGTTGAGTCGATATTAAGTTAGCCATCCTGTCCATATTATCATTTGTTGCTAAAACAATGGCAAATTTTCTTGTTCCTCACCCGCTTCTACCTTTTTGGAACCAATTTTATGCCTGCATAGGAGCCTGGAAAAAAATTTCTTTCCAACACATAAGACTGGATCATTTAGCTCTATTGTCAGAGTACTTACTTGTTACTTGTTTGAATATGGCGTCCCACCAGTAGAGGCCCGGGCACCCTTTACCGCTTCAATTTCATCAGCTCAAATGCAGGGCATCTTGCCGGTGGTTGCCAAGAAAGTGTGCAATCGCCTGTGCTGAGAACTTGGTGCTTATAATGGCATCCCAGGTGACTGGCAGCCCCTCTTTGTGGCATGCTTCCATAAGGCAGCTCCTTTCTCCTGCATGTGTTGGACACTCTATAAACAGGTGGTGCAGATCCTCTATCCGATTGCATCTACTACACTAAGCAGGCAAGTATTTTGTGCAATAGTGCCCGTGGCTTAGCAGGCAAACCTCCAGCCGAATCCTTGTGACAGCCACTTGGTTAGGTCTTGAGAGTTTCAGAGGTATAGTGTTGCCAATAGAAGGCTTGAAGCAGGGTAGGTGTGGAGAGAGCTTTCCTCAATTATTTTCCCATTCTCTCCTATAGAAGAGCTGAATTTTTTGTAAGAAATCCTTGATGCTTAGGGGAGTATCAACTTTGAGCCGCAGAATGCATCAGCAGCTTCATTACCCCTGATACCCGAGTGGCTTGGAACCCATTCGATTGGTATTGAGCCAGGAGGAAATTGCATAGTCAAATCAATGATCCACTGGATCAGGTAGTGAGATTTGCTCTGCTGTGTTGTCAGGGCTTGGATGGCACTTAATGAGTCTGTAAAGATAATGTATTTTGTTGGTTGCTGGGAAATATATTGTAAGGCAATGTAAATAGCATATAATTCTGTTTTGAAGGTGTTGGAATGTTCTGGAAGCCTTGCCTTCAGTTGAAAGTTACAGGAGTAGACACCACAGCTGGCAGCACCACTGCTCACAGTCCCATCCGTATACGATTGCAGTTGTCATAGAAATATGCCACCAGACCCCTATACACCATCTGCCATTGCTCATTGTTCATTTGATTTTTGTTGCAGGTCCTCAACGTTTGCTTTATTGGCAATGCTGGTTTCTTGTAGCGCAGAGACATGGAGACTGTGGGAATATCTTCGTAGTTTACATAGTTTTTCTTGAATTCCTCCAACAGCCGTCCTGCCACTGGAAGAGGAGGAGGTGGGCTGCTGTACAATGAGTATGGATAGTAATTTCGCATCATCTGTTGGATTGGATGCTCCTTAATGCTCAGTGTTCTGCATGCATAAGCTACCAGTTTTATTCTGCGGCGGATGTTGAGGGTGCATAAATTGGCTTCTACTTCCAATTTATAGGTAGGGGTACATTTGAGTGCACCAATCATTATTCTAGCAGCAGCATACTGTATTCGATTTAGTTAGTTAGGTTTGTTATTGCTGCAATGCCATACAAAAAGCACCCATAGTCGATTTTTGATAAAACAGCTGCATTATAGAATCAACACGAGGTTGTATAATCTGCACCCCACTTATGTGCTGCAAGAATTCTCATTATACGTAAGTCCTTCTGGCAACGGTTTGTAAGGTAGGTGATGTGATGGGACAAGTTTAGAGCATGGTCAAAGACCATTCCCAAGAATTTTGCTTTTACCACAGTTTGAATTGGCTGGTTTGCTAGGATCAATGGCTGATCAAACTGTGTTTTCTTTTTAGAAAAAAGTATTGCTTGTGATTTAGTAGAAGAGAAGGTTAATCCCCACTTTTGTGACCATCTGCCTATGCTGGACATGACCTCTTGCAGTATTGCGTGGGAATCGTGTAATGTTGGCTGCCTTGTCCATATGACAATGTCATCTGTGTACATAGAGTGTGAGAAGTTTTCGTGGTTGTTGTTGAATGAATCGTTTATGTAAATAGTAAAGAGAATTAGACTGAGCACGGATCCTTGAGGTAGACCATATTTTACTGCCTTTGGAGTGGAGCATTTATAGTTGATTCTCACAGTTATTTTTCTATCTTTGATGAACTTTTCTATAAATGCTGCTATGTTTCTAGTCAAGCCTGCTTTTCTCAGTTTGTATATTAAACCATGGTGCCAGACACTGTCAAAGGCCCTGGATATGTCCAGGAATACTGCAGCACAGGAATGTCCTGTGAGGAAACCTTCTCTGATGGTGCTCTCCAATCTGGTTATTGCATCCATAGCACTGTGACCCGCTTTGAAACCACTCTGTGCAGCATCAAAAAATTAGGTTCTTTCCATGTGTACCTGTAGTCGTTGGACAATCATTTTTTCCATTATTTTGCACAGACAGTTGGTCAAGGTGATTGCTCTATACGAGTATAGAGAGGTTGTAATTTTCCTTGGCTTCAAAATGGGTATTACTATCCCTTCCCGCCATTGCTTTGGAAAACCGTTTGTGAAAATAAAATTTAAGCAGGGCATGTAGTTGTTCAGTTTCCAGATGTTTGAGAAATACAAATGGTATACGGTCTGCACCTGGACAGCTGGAGTGGGATGATTGTATGGCTGTCTGCAATTCTGTCATGGTGAAAAGGTGGTTGTACCATGGTTGCCCACATCTTCCGAAGGAAGAGGTGTTCTGTTCTATTGATCTTTGAAATGTTAAAAAATTTACATCAATAGAAATTGCATTTTGCTCTGAAAAATGTTTTGCAAATGCATTGGCTATCTGTGATGGGTCAGCTAACGTTACATTGTTTTTAATAATTTCCATTGCTCTTTTCTGGTTTCCAGTCGATAGTGAACGGATTCTTTCCCGCACCTTTACATTTGGGGTTTGTGCATTAATAGAAGTCAGGAATGCCGACCATGATTCCCGTTTGGCCTCCAGGACCGCCCTTCTGAAAAGAGCTCTCATCTTTTTATACTGGATCCAGTAGTCCATGTTGCCTAGGCGGTTGCGGTACTGCGTTAGAGCCCTGTTTTTCTTTTTTTTAGCAGCTGCATATTCTTTATTCCACCAGGGCAGGCGTTTTCTGTTTAATGTGTTTGATATTGTTTTTACATGTTCATTGGCTGCCCTTATGCGAGTGTCTATTTCTGAGAAGCAGGCATTGTTGGGGGTACTGAACGTTGTAGGAATGTGGAGAGCTTTCCTGAGCGATACCCAGTCTGCTGATTTTATTTTCCAGAAAGGTGTATTGTCAGTGTCCCATTCACTGATGTGCTTATTAGGATTGGGAAATGGTCACTGGTGTATGGGTGAGGCATTGGGTACCAGTGAAACTTAGGTGCAATAGATGGTGAGACGAATGATAAATCCAGGTGGCTGAAGCTCCCACTGCTGGTCAGGAATGTAGGCTCACCATTATTAAGAAGACATAGGTTTGAGGCCTCTAACCATTGGTTCAAGAAGGAGCCCCTTGTATCCTCCACCGATGAGCCCCATGAAGGGTGGTGGGCATTAGCATCAGTACAGATTAAATTTGGCTTTGGGAGCATACTTACCAGCAGGGGTAATTCTGCTATTAGGATGTCATTTGATAGGTTGGAAGGTATGTAGATGTTGCAGATGGTAACACAGAGACTAGGTAGGTAGATTTGAGTGGCACATGCCTACAGAGGGGTTCGGATGTGTGATGGGTTATGTGGTATATTTGTGCGGACATGGATGGTTACACCTCCTCCACTTTGGGTAGCTCTGTCACTACGTTCTGCTGGGATTCCAGACTTAGATGGCTTAGCCTCCATGTTGGGCTTCAGAAATGTTTCCTGCAAACAATTCACATCTGCTTGGCATTCACTTAAAAGAATTTGCAGAAATAGCACTCTAGTTTTATGGCTTCTGATATTCCACTGTTGAATTTTAACACTCATTGTGAGGTATTAGCAGAGGAAAGACTCAAATTCTGTATAAATTCATTAATGAGTGCTTCAATATTCAGTTCTTGTCCAATTTCTTCAAAGCATTCTATCTATTAAAGTCAGTTGAGTGGCCATGCATAGTTTCATTATTATTGGCAATAATTTTGTAAAGTACATGATTATTTCATTATTCGCTGAGATTAAATTGTATGTTGATCTTGCACTGGTAGCACTTCTTACCTCTGAGCAGGGTACACATTGGCCTGGGCACCGGGGTGAAGTGATTTGTGATGCAGTTATACTATTGTAAAACTACGTTTATGCATTTCCACTCTCTCAGGCTCGGAGACCGAGAGCAACGGATAAAGTTGACTTTTATAGCGATGTAATAAAATAGAAACGCCGGCCGTCACCATTAGTCGCGGATTTTGGTTTGAGTAGACGTGTTTAATGAAAACTCCCCGCCTTAAATAGGACGCTGTCGCAGCGCTCATTAGCGTCGGCCATATAATTAGAGGCAAACCATATACACCAGAACATATTAAAATAAAAACGATTGCCGCTTCGCTCG
>JACJUY010009436.1:5908-16500 GCA_014220935.1 Platorchestia sp. MABIK | reverse complement strand
TGTCTGCAGGACTGGGGAGTTGTCTGCAGGACTGGGGAGTTGTTGCTTGCAGGACTGGAGTGTTGTTGTCTGCAGGACTGGGGAGTTGTTGTCTGCAGGACTGGGTAGTTGTTGTCTGCAGGACTGGGGAGTTGTCTGCAATATAATGACATATGTGCTTCCTACCTGGAGCATCAGAGGTTAGCCAAGGTTTTCGATCGCTCTGTGAATTGTCACGATGCTGACGAGCCTTATTTTCGCCAATATTGAACCGGAAACGGGTGGGTTGGCCTTGACGCTTCCTTCAAGGCCGTCTAGAGAGCGAGAACTGCGAATTTTATCTCATTTTTTGGTTTTGCAATCTTTGTCAGAGTTATCTAAATTTAACAAACATAGTAAAGTAACTGCCTAGGCTGAAGTAAGTGGAGGAATTTTGCAATAAAGGATGGACGAAGTCCAAAAAAAAAAACGTTTCGACAGCACCATTGCGTAATGTTGATGCAATGTACTCAAAATGTTAATCGCTTCCATCATAAATAACTAAGCATAACTGGAGTTACTAAATGCTGCCAACTTTTAAATTGATCAGAATAACGTTTTTTTAAATTTTTGTGGATTTATCTAAAAGGCCTTCTTCTTGATAATTGAAAAGAATAAACTAAGGGCTGATTTTTGATCCATGTTGAAAAACAATAGTGTACCATGATTGTCTTACAGCGGAACGTTAAAATAATTCCGTTTTTATTTTCTGTTAAAATTAAAGCGAGGTAACAACACTCATTGCCAAAAGCATCTCATGACGGCTGACCAAATTATGTCATTGTCCCGGACTGAAGAATTACGTCGCGATGCTGAATGGCACATTAGTCACAAAAGCTTCTTTTTTATGCACTGCCCCTCAGGGGGATACAACTATCGTATTTATGGGAGTTAGCGCTCCCAGGGGGAAAATGTGAGGGCCCGAGCTGAGAGTTTGGTAGGCCTTCTTTTAGTTGAAATAACATGTTTTCTTTATGTTAAAAGGACCACCTTTTTCGATTCACTGCTGTCCTGTTTTTAGCACCTACTACTTTCTTCTTCAACTTTTCTCTTGTTTCATGAACTTGTTTCTCATCTTACTGTTTCTATGCTCTTTCTGCATAGATTCCGCGTTCCCTTAACTCCATACTAAATGGTGCATTCCTCCTTCCTCTCTTCGATACGCGTTTTTTTGTAGCGGTTAGGGAGGCTTAAACTAACCTATAATCTAATCTGATTCACTTATTTACTGATGCTGTGTTCCGGCTCTCTTTTGTGTCTTTTTGCCAGAGTTTTAATTAAAGTTCTTTGAGTTGTGAAGAATTCAGTACGTTCGCTTAATGAATACCAAATTTTCATGACGTAGTTTTGAACGAGTGAAAAATACTGTCAGCTTAGTCTTTATTGAATGCCAAATATTGTCAGCTCAGTCTCTAATGAATGCCAAATATTGTCAGCTCAGTCTTTAATGAATGCCAAATATTGTCAGCTCAGTCTCTAATGAATGCCAAATATTGTCAGCTCAGTCTCTAATGAATGCCAAATATTGTCAGCTCAGTCTTTACTGAATACAAAATATTCTCAGCACCATGTTGAATGGTGTAATGTGTAACTAACTATAACTGTAGTCAGCACAATCGCTGGAAGCTATTAACAATTCTGGGCATCATTTCTGCACTTGGGTTTTATACTGGTCGGATAATTTATTAAAGAGTATATTTTATTTCCGCAGTAGTTTCAGAGGTACAAGTTTCACGGAATAACGTTTGCCTGATCAGTGTTTTCATGCGTAAGACAGAGCATGGTCCTTTCTCCTCCCGCTCTTCAGGGGGATACATCAATTGCATCTGTGGGAATTAGCCTTCCCAGAGGGAATATGTGAGGCCATGAGCTAGGCCTTCCTTTCGTTGAAAAAGAATCGGTTTTTTGATTTGTTGCGGACCAAATTTTTTCGGGTCAGCACTGTCCTGTTTTTCAGCACCTAGTACTTACTTCTTCGATTCACATCTTCCTTCATTACCTTCATTTTCAACTGTTTCTATGCATCTTGTGCATAGATTCCGCGTTTCTTTAACTCCATAGTAAATGGTGTCGTCCACCTTCCTCTTTTTGGAACGCCTTTGTAGCGGCTGCGGAGACATAAACTAAGATCTAATCTAAGCAAATTTCCCGGAGTTGTGGCAACGTAAAGCTTTTATGACACATGTAAAACTAAAAAGATGTTCCTTTAAAAGTTCAATTAAGAGGCACCAAGTAATGGTGACGTGTCAGGCGTTTTCTGGAAATTGTCTCTCGTGTTCTTCAGTAATAGAATCGCTTGGGTCGGAGCCGTTTGGACGAGCACATTTCCAATGATTGCTTCTTACATTTCAGTCTCAAGTGTGACTTTCATGCGAAATTTCTCCTCGAAAACTGTCGCTGATAAACTTGTTATTTGGTCAAGCGTCTTATTTGGTCCTTACTGAGAACCATGTCATTTGGTCCTTACTGAGAACCATGTCATTTGGTCCTTACTGAGAACCATGTCATTTGGTCCTTACTGAGAACCGTGTCATATGGTCCTTACTGAGAACCGTGTCATATGGTCCTTACTGAGAACTGTGTCATATGGTCCTCACTGAGAACTGTGTCATATGGTCCTTACTGAGAACTGTGTCATATGGTCCTTACTGAGAACTGTGTCATATGGTCCTTACTGAGAACTGTGTCATTTGATCCTTACTGCCCCTCAGGGGGATACAACTGTTGTATCTATGGGAATTAGCACTCCCAGGGGGATTATGTGAGGGCCCGAGCTAATGGTTAGGTAGGCCTTCTTTTTGTTGAAATAAAATAGGTTTTTGTTTTGTTACGGACCATCGTTTTTCGGTTCACTGCTGTCTTGCTTTACAGCACCTACAACTTTCTTTTTCAACTTTTATTTTGTCACATGAACTTCTTTTTTAGCAAACTATTTTTATGCAGCTTGTGCGTAGATTCCGCGTTCCCTTAACGCCATAGTAAATTTCCCTTCATCCTTCCTCTCTTTGAACATCTTTGTTGTGGTAAAGGGAGGCAAAAATTTTCTTATAATCAATCATTAATATCTAGTTTTTTGAAGCTTTTTGCGAAGCCCAACGAATTACATCGCTCGTTCCAGGCAGGGGTGCTATATTGATATTTTTTGTCATAATTCTCAAATTTGCCTTTTTCAAACAACTTCAGCCTTAAATAATTTGGCCCCCTTGTAGGCTACGTATGGGGAAAAGTAACGTATCATGACTGTACCATGTTTGAACGTTCTCTATTTCGACACCACCATGGTTGTTAAGGTACGAATGTTCTATATTTCAACACCACTACGGTTCTTCAAGTAATTTTAAATTAGATTTAGAAGGACCGTACATTCCTGTACTTTTAAGTTTCACCCGCAGTCAACGATCCACATTACGCAGTTGATTTTGGAATGCGTTTTTTACTTTAAAATTACTAGACAGATTGTTAAAAAAGTGACGCCAGAGTTGATGATAAAATACGTTTTTCGCTTTAAAAACACTAGACACATCGTTAAAAAAGTAAAACGTACCAGCACTGGACTAAAACGCGGCGTGGAAGCGTCTGCTCTGCGAAGCCATCAAACGTTGCCCGGCTCTCCGCTCCTCAGGATGTATTCTCTCTAAATGCAAATCAAGCCATCGCAGAGCAAAAACAATCCTTGATTGGCACAAAAATCTTCTCAAAACAACTTTCGAAAAGATTTCCTTTGGCGCTTTTGCCGTTTACTAACACCGAGATCAAATCAACCACAGTAGGTAGAAGGAACTTGTAACTGTGGTGAGCAGAACTTGTAACTCTGGTGAGCAGAACTTGTAACTCTGGTGAGCAGAACTTGTTACTCTGGGGAGCAGAACTTGTAACTCTGGTGAGCAGAACTTGTAACTATGGTGAGCAGAACTTGTAACTATGGTGAGCAGAACTTGTAACTATGGTGAGCAGAACTTGTAACTCTGGTGAGCAGAACTTGTGATTCTGGTGAGCAGAACTTGTAATTCTGGTGAGCAAAACTTGTAACTATGGTGAGCAGAACTTGAAACTCTGGTGAACAAAAATTAAAAGTTTCAGGGACATCTGGGTAACTATTAGGAATGATGCAATTTCTATTCTTTCAGATCTTCCGCCTGAAATGGGGAAATTATGATCCTGGAGTTGACCAAGTTCGCTAAGCTACTTATTTCATCGTCACTCTGAGATTTTAAAAACGCTACTTTAAACCTTGCAACTAAGTCTTTTTGTATCCATTATCTCAGATTAGTATTCTGAATGCTAACATTTATTGTCACAGGGTGTCCCTCATGGCGATACAACTATTGGATCTTTGGGTAGGCCTTCTTTTTTTGTAATAAAGGGAGTTAATTATTATGTTGTGGACCATCATCTTCAGTTCACTGCTGTCCTACATTTCAGTTCCTATTACTTTCTTTGTGAACGTGTATCTTGTTTGATAAACTTCCTTTTTACTGCTGCTATGAGCCGGGTATCGCAACATACCTAGTGCTCAGATGTTGTGTTCATGCTGGAAACTCTATGTTATGGTGCCTTCATCCTTCCGTTCTTTGGAACACCTTTGTTGGGATTCGGGAGGCTGAAACTAACTGATGTAAATGTGTCTTAATTCTGACACCTTTGTTGTGGTTAGGGAGGTAAAATATACAAACTGATCTAAACTAACTAATATAAACCCGCGAAAATAAACCAACTAATCAAAACCAGCTAAAATAAACTAGCCAGAATAAACTATCTACTATATGTATACTCACTAATGTATACTCGCTAATGTATACTCACTAATGTATACTCACTAATGTAAACTCACTAATGTATACTCACTAATGTATACTCACTAATGTATACTCACTAATGTATACTCACTAATGTATACTCACTAATGTAAACTCACTAATGTAAACTCACTAATGTAAACTCACTAATGTAAACTCACTAATATAAACTCACTAATGTATACTCACTAATGTATACTCACTAATGTATACTCACTAATGTATACCCACTAATGTATACCCACTAATGTATACTCACTAATGTATACCCACTAATGTATACTCACTAATGTATACCCACTAATGTAAACCCACTAATGTAAACTCACTAATGTAAACTCACTAATGTAAACTCACTAATGTATACTCACTAATGTATACTCACTAATGTATACTCACTAATGTAAACTCACTAATGTAAACTCACTAATGTATACTCACTAATGTATACTCACTAATGTAAACTCACTAATGTAAACTCACTAATGTAAACTCACTAATATAAACTAATCAACCATGTGTACAATCAGTAACACGTGTTGCACAAGATTATAAAGATCGTAGTTCATTAGTTCGCAATGTAATTCAAGTTATTGTTTTGTTTTTGCAATAATTTACCCAGCATCCTTGTCTGCCGCACGTAAATCAAAAAAATCATAAGTTTTTCTTTTTTTCTCCTGCTGAGCTCGGCTATTATTATATTCATGCTAGCTTCTATTGGAGATTCTGACTATTGATGATTTCGATAAAGCCCAGGACATACACATCTCACCGAGACAGTGTTCTCGAGTCTGTTTCGTTTGGAATTGAAATTTATTGTTTTCTGTTCATCGTTTTATTTTTGTCTTGCTCTACATGTGAGGTCCCGAGCTGAGAGGCCTTCTTTCTGTTAAACTCAAATGATTTTTTTATGTTAAGGATCACTTATACCTTATCTTTATCTTATCTTATCACTCATCTTTTTTAGGATCACTGCTGTCTTGTTTTTCAACACCTACTTCTTTCTTCTTTAACATTTATCTTGTTTCATGAACTTCTTTCTCAACTTACTGTTTTTAGTTCCTTGTGCCTTCTTCCTTCCTCACTTTGGAACGTCTTTGTTGCAGTTAGGGAGGCTTAACACATTGACTGCGAGACGACGCATCGGTGGGTCGTTTGAAAAAGTTTCAACAATCTATTAAAATTAATGATACTCAGTGGACCCAGTTAATATTTGGAATTATGAAATTCCTAACAACTTTTGAATTTAAATTTGAGGTGAGTACTGAACTTCAGTTTAACCCATCGCAGTCAACGTGTTGATGGAACATCTAATCTGTGCCATGTATCCGCGACTATTGTCCTTTCTTCAATATGAGCATACTATATGTGTCTATGTATGTTGTGATAATGGTCCTCATTACATTGGGATTCTTCATTCGCCTAATTAATCGAATTGGTGGAGCTCTTAAAATTTCTCAAAGTAAGGACACGGCACATGAAGATGCTCGTAAACATTGCAATTAAATAACGACGCTTTCCATCTTCCAAAATGTGAGCAGCCAAGATTTCTGGAAAACCAAAACTGCTTCGACGCCTTCCTTCTTCCAGCATGTGAGAAGCGTAGTATGTCCAGCGTGTGAGAAGCCAATGCATGCGCATTGCAGACATACAAGGCTTCTGGAAAACCAAATGATTTTGACGCCATCCTTCTTTCAGCAAGTGAGAAGCCAAGATTTCTGGAAAGCCTTAGTGGCTTCGACGCTTCCTTTCTTCCAGCATGTGAGAAGCCAAGGCTTCTTGAAAACCAAATGATTTTGACGCCTTCCTTCCAGCATGTGCGAAGCCAAAATTTTTGGAAAACCATAGTGGCTTCGACGCCTTCCTTCTTCCAGCATGTTCTTGGCCAAGATTTCTGGAAAATCAAAACAGCTTCGACGCCTTCCGTCTTCCAGCATGTGAGAAGCCAAGAATTCCGGAAAACCAAAATTGCTTCGACACCTTCCTTCTTACAGCATGTTCTTCGCCAAGATTACTGGAAAATCAAAACAGCTTCGACGCCTTCCGTCTACCTGCATGTGCGCAGCCAAGGCTTCTGGAAAGCCAAATTGTCTTCAAATTGTCCTAAAGCCCAGCCTGTACATCCAGCACGCTCCATTGACTCCCTAATCTCAAGTAAATGAGGAATCAATTCATGGGAATGACCGAACTTTGTTCGTATGCTTATTGGGGTAATTACGACCAGTTGGGGTAATTAGTTGTACATCGCAGCGCTCGCAAAATGGTGCTCTGTTCTGGAAACTTCGCTATCATCAGGCCTCAAACTGCGCCCAAGTTTGCTCATTTCTCTAAGTTTTGAGGCTTAAGCAAATTGTATTTGTCTCTATGCGTAATTTTACAACACCACGATGAGGTTTGCTCATTTCGAGCAACTTGTCTTTGTCTCCATTTCTAAAATTACCTGCTGAACAAACGTAGGATTTTTTAATTAACATTTCATAAATGATTTTAAGTTTTAGGAAATAATTAGTCATAAATGTCTGGCCACAATTGATATGTCTGAACATGAATATCTGATAAAGTACATTTCCCAGCAGTTTCATGACGCTTTTTCAACAGTTTCATGCTGTTTCATGACGATTTCCTAACAGTTTCATGGCGTTTAGGACACCAATTTTGAAACGTTTGATGTCGAAGGGGCTGTGATAGCTTTTGTACAGGAATGTTTTTTTCTGTGCGTGATAGCTTTTGAACGTACAAACTCAAATACTACTTTAGTGTTCTGCAAGTTAGTCATCGACTTTGAGTTAGAGGAATTAGATCCTGAGGAATATTTCTGTAGCAGGAAAAATGGACCACAAGATACGGAGCTCATGCAAACCGTTCGTGCAAAATCATTTTCAACCCTGGGAGGATTTCAAGAGATGCGATGGGCTTAGGTTAGTCAGGTTGGTCTGTTGTGCTCAATGGGTTTTAGCATCCCATAGGGAACGGTGTTAGGTTAGGGTCTGAGTTCGTCATGTTTGTTTATCTTGGATCATTTTTCCCAGTTCACAGCTGTCCAGTTTTTCAGCACCTATTACTTTCGTCTTCAAATTTGATCTTGTCTCAGAAGTTTTATTTATAATTTTTTATTTTCATTCGTAGGGGATCTTATGGGGAAACACACTTTAGGCTTAAATTGTGCGTTCGTTATCTCCATACGATGTGTATGGTGTTTTCATCCTTCTTATTTTGGAGCATTTCTGTTGAAGTTGGGGGGTTGAGAATCCTTTAACGAACTTATTATCTCATCTATTTAGTCTTGGATTTTAGACTCACTTTCCGCACTATTTCACTTCATGAAAATCATCGGCCCTTCCAATGAAATTTTTCTGGGATCTTTTCACTCGATTACAAATACAATCACAAGATAATAAATACAATGAGTATCAATCATCATCAATCAATTAACATATCAATTGAAAGACAGCTCAACAATCATAACTTTATTATATTCATAAAACTTCGACTCACCTGTTTTCATAGTTTAATCGATTAGTAGATGCTCCAGTCTTTATGAGCAGTAAAAGTCTAGTTTACTTTCGAGTCTCCTTTGTGGCACGCATTATCTCCGCATTGTCTCGTTTACGGCAGAAGAAAGAACGCCATCAGACCTCTCTTTTGCGCTGCATCTCTTTGTGTGAACTCTTCGGCTGCAGCCGTGAATTTTTGCCTTCATTTGTAGGGAATTCGATTTGTAGCATTTTTAAAGAATCGTGTTTTTTTGTAACGTGCCACGTGTGGTGTTCTTATACATTGCAGTCTTGAACGAAGCTTTGTGTGTAGTATACAGCATGTCCCACAAAAACCCGAACCGTATATTTATTTTCCCGTATCAGTAATACCATCATCAGAATACCATAGGCGTTTAATTTCTAGCAAGCAAAATTATTCTTCAAAACTAACCTGTAGAAAAGGTATTACTGATTATGATGGTATTACTGATGCGGGAAAATAAATACTCGGTTCGAATTTTTGTGGGGCAATACTGTACAGGGTGGCGCAGAAGTCACCACCATTTTAAACAATTATTACTCGACGACTAATACAGCCATGAAAAAGCGGTAGATTTGAAATGAAAGAGAAAATCTTGAAGTTTCATCCTGTATCGATGAAACGGATTTGAAGTTGTCGTTTTGCAAATGTTCAAAGTGGTGAAATGGTTTTAGCTTTTATAATTCTTTGTTATACGTATTCTTGCTAAGTTGCTACTGTTTACGCTTTGTTTTCAGCTAGAATATAGGACAAAATTCGACTTCTTTTTCATTTTTTACATTATTCAAATCTTTCCTCCCGAGGGTGAAATGTGTGGCCCCGAGCTGATGATTAGGTCAGCCTCCTTTGGTTCGAAATTGAACTGGTTTTATATTTTGTTACGGACTATTTTTTTTCGGTTCTCTTCAGTCCTGTTTTTCAACACCTTTTACTTCCTTCTTCGACTTTTATCTTGTTACATAAACTTATTTCCCAGCTGTTTCTATGCACCTTGTGCGTAGATTCTACGTTCCTTAACTCCATATTGAATAGTGCCTTCCTCCTCCTACTCTTTGGAATGCCTTTTTTGCGCTTAGGAACGCTTAAACAAACATTTAATCTGAAATGTTCCCAGCGTTTTCGCTGTTGTTAATGGTTGGTTTGGTGAAGTTGTAAACAGCAGAACTGGGAAATCGACATTACTGCTCGAATGCATTTTCATCTCTCCTAATTTATTTGGAAAAATACAATTTGGCGATAACATTTCACCTCGCACGATAACAGTTTCTTAAAAAGGTCACGATACATCAAATGTCATTCATTCATACCGGCACATGAATGAGCAATTGACCTATTGGGACACATGTGGCCCAACACGAGGGGAACGTGGTAATTTAATCCTAATTTAATCTTTTACATCTGCGAGCAGCGAATGCTGTTATTTTACATCAGTAAGCAGAGAGAATGCTATTCTTTATTATCTGTAAGAAAAGAATACGATTTTTCTACATCTCCAAGCAGAGAATACCATCCTTCTACGACACGTATCTGATGCACCATTATTTATGCTTCCCATTGCGCAAAACAATTCTCACTCGCCTAAATTTTTACCGATTCAAAAACCCATTAAAGTAAAATCGTCTGAAAAGAAATACAAGCCCGCAGTGTCTCGTCGGTGTTTACGCACAAGAGCGTCAACAAGACGCGATGCCGAAGCTAACATATGAAAGTTGCTATTTTTTGCGACTTAATGAAGCACGAGCTAAAGTTTTAATGAGGGCCTTTCGAGATTTTGCCTTAATCAGAATTTCATTATGAAGGAGAATAAAAAATACGTCGGGGCTCTAACATCAGCACTTGTTTCGTTCAGACGCGGATTACAGAAGTTCAGTGCTTGATGTGTGTATTTATGCATACTCAAAGATATGAGTAATTGGTTTAAAAAAATATGCATTTGAAAAGTGTTCATTATGAAATTATTATTAAATATAATAGATCATTATGAAATTGTGATTGATTATATTTCTTTATTTAATTATCATTCGTGTTACATCGTTATAAAAATGTTTGAGTGTTATATATCAGAATTAAATTATCATTGATTATATTTTAACAATAAATTATTACTGATTATTATACGTTATTAAACTTTTATTGATTATTATACTTAACCTAAAGTTAACCATGAGTGCTTTTGAGACAAGGAGTATTAAGTTTTTATACAGGGTGTTTCAAAAATACACGGCATAATTTCAGGTATGTATTTCCCACATGTAGACAATC
>JACJUY010009434.1:21214-33264 GCA_014220935.1 Platorchestia sp. MABIK | reverse complement strand
GGAGCAGAGTAGAGCAACAGACAGTGGGGCAGAGTAAAGCAACAGTCACGTGGGGCAGAGTAGAGCAACAGACAGTGGGGCAGAGTAGAGCAACAGACAGTGGGGCAGAGTGGAGCAACAGACACGTGGGGCAGAGTGGAGCAACAGTCACGTGGGGCAGAGTAGAGCAACAGTCACGTGGGGCAGAGTAGAGCAACAGTCACGTGGATCAAAAAATGGGCGTTTCTAATTATTTTTGGAGGATTTTTTTATTTTTCACTTTAAATGAATGCCTAAATTTGAATGCTTTGTTCACGCGCCTAAATTTTTAGCAAAGTTTAGTTTTTACATCAGGAGGGAAGTTTGTGATGGAAATGTCCGAGTGGAATAGCAAGCGAAAATTACCAATAGTTTTTTATATATACAAGTGATGTTGACTTGATGTTACGCAAATGTTGACATAAGTTGCCGTGTTGATATAGGTTGCCATATTAAAATATTAATGTTGCCATAGTGATGTGAGTGTTGACGGATGCCATGTTTACATATTATTGACATATGGTGCTCTGTTGCCACGAATGTTGACAATTATGTTCACTCGTGAATTTTGACATGAATGTCATGTTGACCCCAGTTGCAGTATTGACTTTGATCGCCATGCTAACAATTAATGTTGACACAAGTTGCCAGTTGATACGCGAATGTTGACATAAGTTGCCAGTTGATACGCGAATGTTGATGTTAGTTGCCAGTTGATAAGCGAATGTTGACATAAATTGCCAGTTGATACGCGAATGTTGACGTAAGTTGCCAGTTGATACGCGAATGTTGACGTAAGTTGCCAGTTGATACGCGAATGTTGACATAAGTTGCCAGTTGATACGCGAATGTTGACGTAAGTTGCCAGTTGATACGCGAATGTTGACTTAAGTTGCCAGTTGATACGCGAATGTTGACATAAGTTGCCAGTTGATACGCGAATGTTGACATGTTGCCAGTTGATACGCGAATGTTGACGTAAGTTGCCAGTTGGTACGCGAATGTTGACGCAAGTTCCCAGTTGATAAACGTATGTTGATGCAAGTTGCCTGTTGATATGCGAATGTTGACGTAAGTTGCCAGTTGATACGCGAATGTTGACGCAAGTTGCCAGTTGATACGCGAATGTTGACGCAAGTTGCCAGTTGAAACGCGAATGTTGACACAAGTTGCCAGTTAGCATAGACGTTGACAGAAGGTGCCATATGTGTTGCACATGAATTAAAGAATCTATGTGTTTCAAGCCTGGGAGTATGTAGGCTATATATAAATTTATGTATGTTAGCCTATGTGAAATTATTTTATTGACAGGGAATATTTATTGATATTTATATAGGTGTGCGGCAGCGGCGCTGTTGTTCTTGTTGTTGGCGGAGACTTTGTTGTTTATTTCAGTGGTGATTGGAGTGAACTGATTAGTTAATAATGGTGAAAATGATAATAAAAACTAAATGATGATAATGATTACATAAGGCTTGGCCCCTCAGGGGGACACAACTACTGTATCTGTGGGAATTGGAGCTCCCAGGAGGAATATGTGAGGTCCCGAGCTAGGTAGGCCTTTCTTTTTGTTTAGATAGAATTTGATTTTTTGTTTTGTTACGGACCATCTTTTTTCGGTTGACTACTGTCTTGTTTTTCAGCACCTACTACTTTCTTCTTCTACTTTTGTCTTGTTTCATGAACTTCCTTCCCAGCTTATTGTTTCTATGCACCTTGCTGTTAGATTCCGCGTTCCCTTAACTCCATACTGAATGGTGCCTTCCTCTTGACTCTCTTTGGAACGCCTTTGTTGTGGATGGAGAGGCTTCAACTAAACATCTAATTTATGAGAAACCAGCAAAATTTTGAAAAATCAGAAATTGAAGGAAAAAAACAGAAAAGACAAAGAATCGTGCAAACCATAAATGGATCACGGATTACTTTTGGCTTGTAGCATAACTTAACCCATAAATAGGTAAATTTATATCTTATGTAGGTTAATTTTACCTACACAGCACCGACGTGTGTTTAGACGCTCTTCTATTTCCTCTATGCAATCCTTCTCTATTTTGTTCCTAATATCACAATTAATATTCCTATCAAGGAAACGTTTCTTTAATTCCATCCCTATCCTCTATTTTGTCCATCCTCCTCAATTCCATCCTCTGCATTGTGTGCGTGTGTACGTGTGTACGTTTGTTGTCCTGAGCCCAAATTCCGTTGTAAACATAGTTTTTGTGTTTTATTTTAAGAATTATGGGTAATTGTGTTTAAAATCTCTAAGTGTGTCAGACGGCAAATGTTTGTGTAGCTGTTGTGGAATTTTAGGGTAATTTTTACCGTTCGGGGTAATTTTTATCGTTCCGGGTCTTTTTTAGGTAAACTTGGAGGGAGTTGTACAAATTTCGGCTAATATTGTGGCCTCAGTTAGGGTAATTTTATGACCTAGGGTATTTTGTGCAAGTGTTCCGGAACGGTTCTTATGTGGCAGACGAGGGAATGATGTTTGTTTTTGTTGATATTCCTGTTCACTCTGAGTCCTGCGGGAGAAAATGTGAGGTCCCGAGCTGAAAGGTAGGTCTTAATGTTGAAATACAACATTTTTTTGGAACAGATCATTTTCGGCTGACTGCTGTGCTGTTTTTCAGTCCCTGCCACTTTCTTTTTCAACTGCTATCCCCCTCAGGGGGATACAACTATTGTATCTATGGGAATTAGCGCTCCCAGGGGGACTATGTGAGGGCCNCCTTCCTCTCTTTGGATCGCCTTTGTAGCGGATAGGGAGGCTTAAACTAACTAATAATCTAATCTTCAACTGCTATCTTGTTTCGTAAATTTCTTCCTCAATTAATTGATTCTATTAACCATGTGCATAGATTCCTCGTTTCCTTAACTCCATACTAAATGGTGCCTTCCTCTCCTTGGAACTCCTTTGTTTCAGCCAGGGAGGCTCAAACTAATCCAAAACGTTCTGCGTCTGTTACATTTTGGATAAGAAGATCCCGTGTTCGAGTCTCTACAGGGAATTTTTGTAGCACGCAGCTCTTCTGGTGATGTAGAAACTAAAAGAGGTAAGTAGAAAATGGAAAGTGCAACTAGAAAATGAAAAGGTGGGTAGACCACGAAGAGAGTGGGGACTCTCCTACTTAATGGCTTGAATAATTGGAAAGGAACACACATTCTCGAGTGATTACCTGTAGAGGCGAACGTTTTACACGCTATTATTTTGAGGCAAAATATTAGGAAACACGTCAAATTTGTAAGATTTGAGCTACGCATGTTAGGCAAGCGAAAGATAGCGTAGGCATCGTAGAGAAATGCTGTAGGTGAACATTTCAGAAGCACATAAAATAATGTTAAAAATGCTTTTATTTAATTAATAAGTGACACAGGCACTCAATTATTTAAATTTGTTTAATCCTGCACGCGCGAACCTCGTTTCGACGAAATCCTCTCATTTTAGATGACGTGTTTAGCCGCCATTTTATATGTCGTGACACAGGACACTTTCGTAGAAAGAATAAATAAATAACCTACTAGATGCTTCCTCTCCGTATCGTGTCTACTGGAACTGCTTTGAAAACAATAAATAAATGGCTTCCCATAGTGTCGTCTCTTTATAGCCCTACTTATCTATTTTTATTGCAGTGATTCTACTCCTCATAGGAATACAACTATTGTCTCCATGGGAAGTGGCACTCCCAGGGGAAATAAGTGTAGTCCCAAGGTAAATGTTTGGTGCTCGTCATAGCCGTGTGGCTCTAGGACCTGCCTCCGTGACGGCAACGAGGGTTCGAGTCCCGGCGCTGGTGGCGACTTTCTCTGTTGGGTATAGGAGAAAAAATTCTAAGCACGATGCCCCACTCTACCCAGGGGTCTGAAATGGGTGAAAGCGTCATGGCGTCCTGGTGTTAGTAATGAGGCATTTGAAAAACCAATGTAAAAGGTGACATGTATCAGACTTGAATTGGAAATAAAGCATCCGTAGATGCCGATGTTTGTTTGTTTGTAAGCCTTCCTTGTGTTGAAATAAATTATTGTTTTTTGTTACGGACCATCTCCATTCGGTTGACTGCTGTCCTGTTTTTAGCACCTACTATTTTCTTCTTCAACTTTTATCTTGTTTCATAAACTTCCTTCTTAACTTACTGTTTCTATGCACTGGGTTTGGGGACACATCTTGTGCGTGTTTCCCTGTTCCGTTCATTTTATGGATAAATTTTTATTCTTTTTTCTTTTCGAATACATTTGTTGAGGTTAAGTAAGCTTAAACTTTTATACTGCAGTTCCTGTAGAGTTGATGTATTTTCAAATCATAGTAATTTCTTGTTTTTTTTAGTGATCATATAATAAATCTTCACCGTATAAATGAACTTACTATCGGCGCAAGCACAGTTCAATTGTCAGCTAGAAATATAAATTATTTATTTATATTATTTCCTCAACCTAGGTGCATATTGATTATTTGGATATTAATTGTTTTATGACTTAGGAATATTTTTAACTTCTGAAGGAGAAAGTATTGGTATTACTCAAACGAAAATGTTTTCCGTTTCAACGCATGAGTTAACGTGCACCATTAGAGATTTTTTACTGGCTCAAGGAATACAAATCTTAGTGTCAGCCGAAGGTTGCTCTGTGCAGGGGCCGGTGCGAGTGTTTTGAGTTCTGTGAATGTTAATGTAAAAACTATCATGCCGTGAAATAAAGATCAGAAGTTTTTAATTTCGTGAAAAAATTGGGACCTCTTTTGCCATGTGAAACGGTCGATGCCTGTTTATGTTACCAAAAATATTTTAATCAATAAGCGACGTTTATAATACGGTAAGTGGTAAGCAGATGACATTGATCGATAATGCATCATGCTGTGTATAAATTCTGCGATGCTTTTGAAATCAATGCAGGCTTTGTGGCGATTAGATGTTAGTTTAAGCTTCTCTAACTACTTTAACCCTTTGAGTACGGAAATTCAAATGGTTTAGGGGAAATTTCCTAGGACAAAGTGGTCAGTACCTTAAAATATCAGTGAAATTGCCCTAGTGTGGGTGTTTTTCGCTTAAGCAAGCGCCTAATTATTCTAACTTAAAATCAAAGAATCTTTAAAGCTTTTAGATTGGTAGGTAAGAGAAATTTTCGACATTGAAAATAAAGCTTTTGAATTTAAGAAAAAACCATTAATCATTTATAAGTTTTTGCCCAAAATTGTCGGAAAGTGAACGAAGGTTAGAAAAAAAAATTGCTCAAGAAAAATAGAAAGGTTATTGAATATGTTGCTCGGACCCTGTAGCGTGAACTTAGGAAGTAATCAATGGTAATTCATGATAACAGGCCTCTGGAATGTCTAAAAAATAGTTTCATGAAGGCTTTTAATTTCCCTAATGTTGTCATTTCCTTCAAAATATTCCCTCACTAGTTAAATTTCTTTAAAATTGTGTTCGATACCCTAAACTGGAAGCACAAGTCATTTCGGACACTAGAGTCCCGTCAGTACTCAGGGTTAAAAAGCATTACGAAGAGAGGTAAGAAAAAGGCACCATCTAGGATGGATATTTGGGAACGCGGAATCTAGGCGGAAGGAGCGTAGAAACAGTAAGTTGAGAAAGAAGTTTATAGAACTGAATATAAGTTGGAGAATAAGGCAGTAGGTGCTGAAAAACGGAACTGCAGTGAACCAAAAATAGGTGGTCCTTAACATAACAAAAAATAAAAATTTTATTTCAGCAAAAAGAAGATCTACCTAACTCTCAACCAAAGCCCTCGCACAGTTTCCCCCTGGGAGTGCTAAGTCTCATAGATACAATAATTTTATCCCCCTGAAGGGGAGCATCGTGGTGATAAATTTTACTCATGTGGAAGAAATTTTTTCCAACCCTGTGAAAGTGAGTGATCTAAAATATAATAATAACTGTATAATTGTGGGAGTTTCTTCATTTTGAAATGCGCTTGAGTGTCGAATTTGTATCGACATAAACCTGCATTTTTCCTAGCTTCTCTTAATCGAGAAATTCATGCATGAAAATAACATTATCTGTTTTCTGGCCTGTATTTATTGCGTATTGTTCCAAATTGAATTGTGTTCACCAAATATTTGTGATTGTCCGTTGTATTTTCAGTTTTAACGGACGCGCAAACATTCAACGAACTATCACTATCCCAGCAATTTCTTGTGTAAAATGCCTAATATTTTTCTCTTCCACGCTACGCTTGTCTAAAAGAAGACTGCTGAATTTCTCGATTGAGCCACTTTTCACTGTTGTTGAGGGTATAATTCTTGATGTCTGAGATGTAAAACTCAATCCGGGAAATTTACTGTGAAATTGTTGCCCTCTAAACTCAAGTCATAGTAGGCTGGAGTCGAGCAAACCACTGTACAGTGAATAAAAATCTCAACTTACTAGGGTAAAAATCAGTCTTTTATTTAACCAGCTTTACGCTCAATTCAAATTTCTTATTATTGATGCTCATTTTTATTTTTAGAAGTAAAGGTTTGATTTGAATCCTTTATAACTATTATCTCAAAACTGATTGTTACCCAGTATTTATATTACATCAACGTCATAGGACACGGTAGACCTGGAAATTTTTCAACTACATTTTAACCCTAGATTCCTTTAAAATTGATGCAGTAATCGATGTAAGTTAGGTGAATATGTAAGTGTTGAAGTTAGGTGATTATGTGGGGTTAAAGGTAGGTGAATATGTGAGGTTGAAGTTAGGTGAATATGTAGGGTTGAAGTTAAATGAATACGTGAGGTTAAAGTTAGGTGAAAATATGAGGTTAAAGTTAGGTGAATAAATGAGGTTAAAGTTAGGTAAATATGTGTGTGTTAAAGTTAGATGAATATGTAGGGTTAAAGTCAAGTGAATATGTGGCATTGAAATAATAGGTGACTATATAGGGTTTAAGTTTGGAAAAAGTGTGGTTTATTCTGATGTTCCATCTGGATATTTTTTGTCTGCTGTGGCTGCACAATGATAAAAAAATATTTTATGGACAAACATTTATAATCAAAATTATCCTCATTGATGAGGATTGTAGAAAATATTAAGATATTCTTTTGAACGAATTAAGAAAATATTCTTAATTTGAATTAAGATATTTGAATTAGGATATTCAAAATATTCTTTTGAACGAATATTAAGAACACAATTTTGAATACTCAAAGCATAAAGTGCAATTGAAAATAAATGTAACATGTATAGGAACATTTACAAAGGTCATTTGCAAGAATAGAAATAATTTTTGCACAGCATAAAAATATCATGTTTGCTCTACATTGTTTAGGTCATAATGTTTTGTGTGAATGAAGTTATGTTAAACAATTAAAATTAAACAAGCTTTGCTTGTTTCTTGCTTTATTTGAAGTTAGCTAATAATTTAATAATGTAAAATGTACTGGTATCTTTATTGCATTTATGATGAGCCATAAGTGTGTCATTCATTCCTTATGTTAATCTGTCGCATTTTGAAAAAATAAACCCACAATTACTTTCATTAGATATTTTCTTAGAAATACAAACACTTTTGATGTATGATAATTGCATAGTATTATATATATCACATCAATGAAACGTCTCTGTAGCATCTTTGGTGATGAAATGCCTTATATAATGATAAAAATAATTGTATTATAAATAATTACATGGTATTATGTTTAATTATCTGGTATTATATTTAATTTTGGTCAATACCGGGCTTAATGAGCTTGCGGAAATTAAGAATTCCGTTCCAAAGAATCGCTGAAGGAACACATTTAAAAACGTTTTACATGAATGACATTCTGCCTGCTGGTGCCTTATTTTTGAGTTAATTAACTTTGAAGTTATAGGAACTGGGCTCATGAAATGGCTTTCCCGCGCAAAAGGAAAGATTGTTCCAACAGTGCCGCAAGTGCTTGGAGTGGGGGGAAAAGTTATTGTTTTTGCAGTATATGGCGTAATTTATTATTTGCTAACCCTGAGGAGCCTGCGGAGCCAGAGCCCACTTCTAGGATGTTTTAGTTATTAATACAATAAAGGGTACCATTCAAAAATATTAGCGGGACTGGAATAGTGAAGACTTAAATCGCTATGCACTTGTCATCAGTTTCAATATGGCGGCAACCGTTGAACATTAGCAGAACCGTAGGAGTGAATACCATAGACTTTATATCAGAATATTTTTATAACGTGATATTTTTGGGTGAGAACCTTTATTGTGTTATTAACTAAAACATCCTAGAAGTGGGTTCAGGCTCCGCGGGGATGGCAAATAATAAATTACAAAGTACCCAAACGTACTCTAACAGCTCCCGCTCAAGCACAAACTTACTGGAACTGCTATGAAAAACAAAAATTTCAAAGTTAAATAACTCGAAAATAACGCATCAGCGAGCAGAATGTCATTCATGTAAAATGTTTTCTTTAGTGATTCTTTGGAATGGAATTCTTAATTTCCGTGAGCGTATTAAACCCAATATTGGCCTTAATTTCGTAGTATTATAAATAATTATCTGGTTTAATTAACCTAGTATTGCATTTTTATAGTCATTCTTTTGTGTGGACTGTCTTTGAAATCAATGATTAACTTATCTCTTGTTTTTAGGCATGTTGTGACAAAACATTTTTGCACAAAAACAAAGCAGCAAGCCCTTTTTTAAAATTTCCGTGTTTAAGACTTTGACTGGCCATTAGCCACTGGTGGTCACGGAAGAAGCAGACCAACCAGTAGTCATAAGTTCAATTTCTATAAATACTGTCTCGCCACCCGCTTCAGCGGCAAAAACTTCTAGAACTAACTGGCACAGGAAACATAGTCTTTAGCTGACTCCCTGAACGAGGTCAGTACACGCTGCAATAACAATAATTCATGACAAGTAGGACAATAGCTAAAGAGAATGCTCACCTCGAATATTCGAAGATTATGTTCCGGTGAACATTTCTCCACAAAAAGCCGGCTGTCAAGGATTATGCATCCCACAAGCGGGGCCGGTATAGGTCAGAGCACATAGTGGACATGCGCCCCGGACCAAGTTTTATCTTCATCTGAGGAAGAAGCCCACGAAGGCACCCTCCTCACCTTCGCTCGGATCCGTAGCTGAGGCTTCGGATTAGCTCGTAAAGACAAACGAACATTTTATGCATGTCCAAAGTTATTAATGTTGCCAGGAAAGTGAAGCACTCCCACCATTGCCCTGCTTGTCATAAATAGTTAGCGTTTCTTACTTTTTAGGCCAGTTTTGATATGAATGAAGACCCAGTCCCTAATTATGCAAGATATGGGCTGTCTTGCACGGGACTTTAGTAAGGAGCAAGGCTGGATTTGCGACAATACTCAATCAAAACTAAATGCAGGCACAATCCAGTTCATGTTTGCTATTTTAAACATTGCTGACTACAAATGACTTCAAATTTGGATTGAATATTGAACTTCACATTTATATGTCACACTAAGAGTGTTAAATGAGCTGGTTTAATGTCATCAGCATCCTGAAACATATGGGAAAAGATTTTAAAGTCTCCACCTCATGCAACTTAACTAGATTGTCTGACTCAGCCAGTGCTGAGTGACAAGAGCAAAGGATGTAAGTGTAATGTTGCAAGAATGCCAATGTTTATTGGTCAAAATTACATCAACCCTATAATGAACAAATTTTTAAGGTCTTGAAAAAAATATCAAAGTAATTTCTCTTAAATTATTCTAACACGTTGACTACGGAATGGGAAAAATGTGTACCATTAGGAAAATTGCCAAATACATACCAATGCAAGTGAATAACAGTTGAAAACATTTTGCAACTTTTTTGAAGAAATTTCTCATCATTTGAGGAAAATATTGAACACTTGTATTCGTACATTTCTTACGGAGGATGAAAACTCATTTGAGTAGGTAGATCGATTTTCCCAGTCTTTAGTTCACAACCTAACCAAATTAATTTTACAACCCGCACAATTGTCAACGTTTTAAATTAAACCCAGTAAATGTGAATTTTTCATTGAAGCATTCAGAATATAACTACATGTCAGTGACTTCCTAATGTAATTCTGAAATTGCAGGAATCAATGTAGTTAATGTAAAATATTTTATAAGGGCAAACATTTATGTTTAAAACTATCCTGATTGATGGGGATTGTAGAAAATACCATGAGCTTCTGAAAGAATAATAGAAAACCAATAACTTTGATTACTCAAAGCATAAAGTGCAACCTGTGCTGAGCAACAAGAACAAAAGACGTGAGCATAAGGATGCTAGAACGTCAATATTTTCAGATCTAAATGTGATGAAGAATTTTGTCATTGTTTCTGTACCAGGCCCTCAGCATGCATAATATAGGTTTAAATTAGGTAGCTTGGACTATCCAATGGGGACTGGCATCTGAAGGGGAATACTGTTTTAAATAGGCTTTTGGGACTACTGTTTTTGTGCCCTTTTGGCTTCTTTCATTTTTCATGCCTTCTTTGATGTCTCTTCTTTGTCTTTAGTTCCTCTTCCTTCCTAACTTGCTGTTTGTGTGTGTAAGATGTGGGGACACACCTTGTGCATAGATTCCTTCCTTCCTAACTTGCTGTTTGTGTGTGCAGGGTGTGGGGACACGCCTTATGCATAGATTCCTTCCTTCCTAACTTGCTGTTTGTGTGTGCAGGGTGTGGGGACACATCTTGTGCATAGATTCCTTCCTTCCTAACCTGCTGTTTGTGTGTGCGCAGGGTGTGGGGACACACCTTGTGCATAGATTCCTTCCTTCCTAACTTGCTGTTCATGTGCACAGGGTGGGTTGTGTGGAAACACCTAAACCGTTGTCCCTCAGTTTTCACAGTTGTATTGAATGGTGTCTTCTAATTACTTTGTTATGGATAAGAAATTCTTAAACTAATCAAAATAAAATGTCAAGTTTAGTTAGCTCAAGAGAGAAGCTTTCTATAGATAAAAATAACTGCAGTAGTTATTTTCTCACAAAAGTTTATAATTCTTCTTATCAACTAAAAGCATGTTTTATGGGTATTGCTTTGTTTATACTTGTAGATTTTATTCTCCTGATCAAGGCATATGTTTATGTTCAATTCATAATTTATTGATGAAGTGCACTATTAATTTTCAAAGATTAAAACTGAAATCACAGATTAAAACTGAAATGGAGAGTTAACAAGCAAATTTAGCAAGTCAAATTCAAGTTTAGGTCCCATAACTCCTGTTTTAAAGCATTTGTCACAACTTTATATGGCACATTGCAATGGAACTAATGGCTGAAATGCTAGCAAGTGATGCGTTCCAAGACCACGCACAGCTGGACACCATCGCAGGTGTGAAGGAAGAAGCCGTGTACATCAAAGAGGAGCTCCCTGTTGACCAAAATGAGATCTTTGTGCGGCAAGATGGAGTCAAGGATGAGTTCATTGCTGTCAAATCTGAGACTGACTTCCTTCAGTGCTTTGGTGACGTCCATTTCACGTTGGTCAGTTGCAGGTTTTAAGATTTTTGAAGATAGTGATCACCATGTTGTCTGAATCATTTTTATTTGGGCGTACTGTCTTAATCTTATTTTTTCATCAGTTTATTACATGAAATTTCTCTTTTCAACAGCCACTGTCTAAAATTTTTTTCATTAGCATACTAACTAAATCTTATTTTTTCATTAACATACTATCTAAATCTTATTTTTTCATCAGCTTACTGGCAGAATTATTTATGATGAAGTTGCAATTTGCCTGTAAAAATTACATTTAGATGAGCTGAAGTTATTGGGAAGTCACTCTTTGTCAAGTTGAACTTACACTTTGCTTGTAAATGTTATTTTCACAAGAGATGCAGGTAACTTGTGTGCCACATTGAGGCTCTAGTTCATTTGCCGAATCTGTTTCTAGTTGAGTTGCAGGTTTTTTGTTGCTCTAGACCAATGATTTTTCCCAACATAGCCATCATGACAACATGGTCATCGTGGCAACATGGTCATCATGGCAACATGGTCATCATGGCAACATGGTCACCATGGCAACATGGTCACCATGGCAACATGGTCATCATGGCAACATGGTCATCATGGCAACATGGTCATCATGGCAACATGGTCAT